>CM060677.1:211990394-212236713 GCA_030686995.1 Artemisia argyi
CCCAAATTTGTCTATCCTCAACCCAATCTATAATACTATAAGATTCAGTCCCTAAATTTAAAGTGGAGTTATGATGATAGAGTTTTAGAGTTGGAAATAAGTTGGAGTCGTTTAGTAGTTGCATAGAGTACAAGATAGCTAATGCTCGGAATTCAATGCAGCCTCATAATATCTATACAATCATGAAAGGAGGTGAAGTGCAAGGGTTGCCCGAGTTGATCACCATAGCATTTAGTATAGAATTAAAAGTCGGTTAGATGAAATGCAAGGGTTGCGAAAAGTTGCAAGAATAATTAATGATTTAACCTAATTCATGCCTATATAAACCGGCCAAAATCACATTTAGTATGTACATTTGAAGATGATTCACACATCTTTTAGATATTTGATTGTTGGTAGCGGTATATAAATTATCTTTTGCAACATTTTGGAGATGATTCACACATCTTTTAGATCTTTGTAATTAACTTGGTCTTCTTTTTTTCTTAATTTAGTTATCATACGCAGGTACTATGAAAATCACACAAGATCATGCATGCTCAGATAAATGAAACCAAAGATTGGGATACCAACTATTTTCTTTGTTTCTTACATATTTAGGTGATTGTTATAGATAAGCATATATATATTTATATATAGATAGATATATGTATTATTTTAATGCATTTTCATATACAAGTAATTTATGTGCGTTTTCTATTGATGTAGCTCACATGTGCGAATTGATTCAAGAAAATGTGCACGAGCATGTATGTAAAGCAACATTTAAATGGTTAATGATACTTTTTAGCGTGATTAGTTTATTTAAGTAGTTGCTTTCTAATGCTCTTTGAGAAATATTAAAATAAATTTATCGCGTGCAATTGAATTATTATTGAAAAGAAGAAGGTCACGCATCGCAAAGTGTTTTCTTTTTTCTATATGTAGAATCATTAGTGAGAAACCAATATTTACGCCAATTAAATGAGTTTGCCATAATAGCAAAATACGACATATTAAAAATATCACATTGAGTAATGAATAGAAAGGAAAAAATGCATAATTTTAACTTAAATCCGTTTTTAAATTATAATATCAAATAAAAAAGTTGAGTTTTAAACATAAGCAAAAGTTCAAACTTTTGTCGAAAAACAAAACCGGTGCATTTAATGTGAAGTATATACAACATTGAGATGGAAGTGCAAGACTTGCCGGAATTTATCACATGATATTTAGTAATTAGTATACAATTAAAAGTCGGTTATGAATTGAGATGAAGTTGAAAAGGTTGCAAGAATAATTGATGATTTAACCTAATGCAATATATATATATATATATATATATATATATATATATATATATATATATATATATATATATATATATATATATATATATATATATATATATATATATATATATATTATGTTAATGCATTTTAATATACAAGTAATTTATGTGTGTTTTCTATTTATGTAGCTCACATGTGCTAATTGATTAAAGAAAATGTGCACGAGCATGCATGTAAAGCAACATTTAAATGGTTAAATGATACTTTTAAGCATGATTAGTTTTTTTTTTTTTTTTTTTTTGAAACATGGGTTTCCGACTCGACATTGCGAGCCGACTAATCCCACGGCGACTACCCTTAAGCATGATTGGTTTATGTAAGCATGCAACTTGAATAATGAATATAAAATAAAAAATATATAATTTTTGCTCAAACCCATTTGTAAATTAAAAAAAATTAAGTTTAAGACATAATAGTGGAGTCCAAAGGTTTTAGTAATTATTAATTGTATGTTAATTAATATTCATTTAGTTAGCTATTTAGAATTGAGTTTATTGTTAAAATTTATTAATATTAGTTAGAATTCAATGTTAATTTCAATGAAATTAGTTGTACAATAAAATTAGATGGAGCTAAAAAGGTTTGTAACGATTTTTATACAGTTTATATGGCATTATTATACATACATTATTACACAAACTTAATAACGAAAATATTTAACGCACATTAAACTATGACCAATTAGATAGACCCCGTGTGTTTTATATTACCATGCAAAAATCATCTAATAGACAAGGATTGTAGGGCTAAGTAATAGAACAAACGAAACAAAGCCATTTTTTATCATGCAAATAAGTAATAGGCCAAAAGAAACAAAGCTATCACAACTTAATAGCCAAAAGCCCATATATAGAATACAACACCCCAAAACCAAAACAACATCAAACACTTTTAAATTTTTATACAAGAAAGTTAAAACATTTCATATAACATACTAAACAATAATTAAGTATACACTCGCCAATATATAGAAAAAATACATGATTAACAATTAGATTCTTAGCCCGTGCGTAGCACGGGTTCTGCCTGCCTCGTTCTTTTTAAATTCATGTCGGTTTCGTATCATTTAACGTGTCATATCAAGAATTGACACCCCCTATAAATACACGTTTCACCCCTTATAATTAATTAATTAATTAATTAAATGACAGCATAATATCAAATATATCAAATGCATGTAGCATTTGATGTTCAGTTTTTTTAAACACAACACCAAACACCTCGATTTTAAGAAATTGGCCGAATGCAAATTTAAATCAAAGGGAGAAAATATCTATATATCTGATATTTGCTTCAATCGATTTGTGATCCTCCTCCTTCTCCATTAAAATTAAACTAATAAATTAACTATAATACAAGAAATCGATTTAAATTAAACTAATAAATTAACTATAATATAAGAAATCGATTACAAAAATATTTATTTGAATGCTTTTCTTTTAACTACTAAATTATTTCACGCATTGTGGTTACATTCTAATACCAAATTAGTTACTTTTGATACTTGATACGTGGCTGAAGAGTTAGAAGACCAAGTCTTCCTATTATTTTAGTTTCATGCACGTTCAGAATATTGCATGCATTTAGGAGTTACATCCACTCTATGCATGTTCCCATGTTTTCTTATTATTCCTAAAGTCTAGTAAGTAGTGGTAGAGTAACCCATGTTCTCATGTTGTCATTCATGTGTCCTAGAGTCTAGGAAGTAGTTGTTATTGTTTACTATAAATATGTACTTTGCATTGAGAATCAAAGAGAAGAAAAAGAATGAATTAGTTCAAGAGTTAGTTCTTAGTTTAGTTATAGTTTAGAAGCAGAATAACCATCTCGAATCGGTTTCTATCAATGGTGCTTTCATCGACTTACTCGACACCTCCAAGACGATGCCCACCTTCCCTACACGAATCCATGGTGTCCCTGGCCGACAATATATCCAAATTCATTGCATCTCAAACCGCATTCACCGCCCAACTCAAGATTAACATGGAAAAACATAAACAAACCTTAGCCTTCATCTCATCGATCTACCAAGCTAACCAACGAGAAACCAACACACCAACTATCGCCACACCACACACATGCATACAACAAGTTATCACACCACCACCACCACTAAATACCGAGAAACCTGAAATCACCTCGAAAGACATTGTCCCCCAAAACATCACTACTACCGTCAACATTACTACAACCATCACCAAGACCGACATCGAGGTCACCACCTATACACCTCCTGTGTTGTCGCCAATAATCCAACGTGATATGTTCACCTTCCATTCAACCAACATTCATCAAACCTGCGACTTTTCCACAGTGGAGGACAAGTTAGAAGCCAAACAAGTTCGGTTTTCGCCCTCACTCTTCATCACCCTTGGTTTTCGATGCGTGAAGACATGTCATTCCGGTCACCAATGCTATCCACCAAAGTTTGTTTTTATCCAAATTGTACCGGAACCACCTTGGAAGCCAAGTGACACGAGAGACGAAGCCATGAGCCTTGAGGACAAGGCTCGTTTTGAGCCGCGGAGTATTGATACGTGGCTGAAGAGTTAGAAGACCAAGTCTTCCTATTATTTTAGTTTCATGCACGTTCAGAGTATTGCATGCATTTAGGAGTTACATCCACTCTATGCATGTTCCCATGTTTTCTTATAATTCCTAAAGTCTAGTAAGTAGTGGTAGAGTAACCCATGTTCTCATGTTGTCATTCATGTGTCCTAGAGTCTAGGAAGTAGTTGTTATTGTTTACTATAAATATGTACTTTGCATTGAGAATCAAAGAGAAGAAAAAGAATGAATTAGTTCAAGAGTTAGTTCTTAGTTTAGTTATAGTTTAGAAAGAGAATAACCATCTCGAATCGGTTTCTATCAATACTCATGCACACACGTGATTTTATTTATAATGTGCGGAATCCTTTTCATTGCAAAAAAGAACATCACAGTTAAATTTCTGTTTTATTGTTGTCTAGTGAAAGTAACCATCGTAATTTGCGATAAATGCTCATTGTATTTTTTGGAAAGGAACGAGGTGTACTTACTTTGTGAGCTTTAAATTGCAGATTTCTTTCAAGCTAGGCAGGAGTATCCTCCGGGACTTCGGTGTCTAGCTTCCTTGCACTGTCAATAAGCGCAAAAAGTAAGTTGCCCTAGAGTTAAAACTTAACTCACTGCTACGTCAGCGTCACATTAGCTTTTACCTTTTAACATTAACTTTTGTCTTTCCACTATGGTAACATAACTCACCTTAACTTACCTCCACCCCAATTATTTTCAATTTCAACCCCAAATTTTAACAAATACTTCATTTATTTAAGAGTGAAAGCTAAAAACACGCAACATAATTATTCAAAACAGCCAATGTACTCAACAAACTTTAAAAATTACCATTGTACGCAAGATATTTTCAAATTTGAAACAATGTACGCAATATGACCGGTAACTAATAGGTTACCAGGTTTTCAAGTTTGAAAATAGACAGGAATGGTCCTTGTGGCTTTCGTTGACTTTCACTGGTCATCCTTGGACTTTTTTTCACTTACAAAAGTTACAATAATGGTCCTCATGGTTTGCGTTGACTTTCACCTTTAGTCCTTGTTTTTTTTTCACTTATAATCATTTCATGCAACATCCAAAAAAAAAATCGAAAAAAAATTTTAAAAACTAATTATCAAAAAAATATTTTCTTAAAATATTTAAACAATAAAATTCTTTACGAATTTTTTTTTCAAATTTCGAAAAAAAAGACATAGGAAAACAAATTTTAAAAATTGTTTTTTTAAATTTTTTTTAAGAATTTTATTTTTCTAAAAAGAAAATTCAATTTTTTTTTCAAATTTCGAAAAAAAAAGTCATAGAAAAATTTTAGAAAAGAAAATTAAAAAAAAATTGAAAAATAAATTCGAAAAGAATTTTATTTTTTAAATATTTTAAGATTTTTTTTCGATAATTATTTATAAACTTTTTTTTCAAATTTTTTTTTCAAAAATATTTTTTCGAAAAAAAAATTAGAAATAAATTTTCGAAAAAAAATTATAGAAAAAAAATTAATATTTTTTCGATAATTATTTTATACGTTTTTCTTTGAAATTTTCTATAACGTATAAAATAATTATCGAAAAAATATTAAAAAAATTTTCAACGTATAATATAATTATCGAAAAAAAATTAAATTCTTTTTTGAAATTTTTTTTCTATAACTTTTTTTTTCGAAAATATATTTCTAATTTTTTTTCGAAAAAATATTTTTGAAAAAAAAATTGAAAAAAATATATAAATAATTATCGAAAATAAATTCTTAAAATATTTAAAAAATAAAATTCTATTCGAATTTATTTTTCAAAAACTTTTTTTTTAAATTTTCTTTTTTAATTTTTTTAAAAAAATATTCCTATGACTTTTTTTTCGAAATTTGAAAAAAAAATTTGAATTTTCGTTTTCAAAAAATAAAATTCTTAAAAAAAAATTCAAAATTTTTTTTGAATTTTCTTTTCTATGACCTTTTTTCGAAATTTGAAAAAAAAAAATCGGAAAGAATTTTATTTTTTAAATATTTTAAGAAAATATTTTTTTGATAATTATTTTTAAATTTTTTTTTCAATTTTTTTATTTATTTATTTTTTTGATGTTGCATGGAATGATTATAAGTGAAAAAAAAAAGACAAGGACGAAAGGTGAAAATCAACGCAAACCATGGTGATCGTTATTGTAACTTTTGTAAGTGAAAAAAAGTCCAAGGATGACCAGTGAAAGTCAACGAAAGCCACAGGGACCATTCATGTCAATTTTCAAACTTGGAAACCTGGTAACCTATTAGTTACCGGTCATATTACGTACATTGTCTCAAATTTGAAAATATCTTGCGTACAATGGTAATTTTTAAAGTTTGTTGCGTACATTGGCTGTTTTGAATAATTATGTTGCGTGTTTTTAGCTTTCACCCTTTATTTAAAACCATAACATTAATTCGATCACATTACAATACGGAATTAAAAAAAAAAAAAAAAAAAAAAAAAAAACAATTATTCATTGTTGACGTGGAGGCAACCCATATTTCGCGATGATTCGATCATTTTCCATATTGTCCAACGCCACGTAGGTTGGATCCTTGCCGGTAGTGTCGAGCATAAAAAAATTCTAACTCTTTCAACCTCTATTGTGTCGATTGGTTTTCTGCGGTCAGGGTGCGGTCGCCTGATACGCCCTGACCGCTTCTTCACGTTTTGCCCGATACTCTACGCACATAATCTCTCCGAAATTAAACGAAGAAAAGGAACCTCCAGTGCTAGCCGTGCCTCCGGTGCTTGTCGTTGTTTCGGATTTTTGTTTCTTGGAAGCACGCTTTTTTCCAATGGGCCATGGTTCTTCATCATGACCAAATAAAGCCTCGTTTGTTTGGCTTGGGACATCGCCGGTTAAATCAACCGCCGCCGGCACGTTTCATTTTTTTATGTTTACGCAACACGTTCCAAGCATCTTCATTCGTGAACGACGGGTTTTCATGACGATATAGTTGGTTAGCCCGTGTTAGGATATCAACTTCACTTTCACCGTTTCTTTGCTCGCGTTGCGCCTTTTTGAAAAAAGCGTTGAACTTAATGCAATCACGGTTCAACGTTTTCCACTTAGATTGTAGCATATCCTTGTTGTGATCTTTTGAGTTTATTGTATTGAACTCTGCTTTTATCCATTGCCATAACCCATCCTTAGATTGGGAACGCCCGACCTTCGGATCCTCTGAACATGCCACCCAACACTCGGCAAGCAATTTTTCCTCCCCTGGCGTCCAACGAAAGTTCTTCACTTTTTCAGCATCTTCTTCCTCGTCTTGTACATGGTCTTTGGATTTTTTTGCCTTACGTTTTCCACGACTTTTTGGTTTTGTAGGAGAAGTAGGTGTTTCCGGAACTTAATTTGTTTCTGTTTGGGAATGTTGTGATTGTTGACTGAATTGAAGATTTTGGAAATTGGAATTTAGGGTGTTTTGATGGCTTTCGTTCCAAAATTGGAGAGCTTGATGTTGTGCGAAAACTTCTTGACTCGACATACCGAATTTGTTTGGGTTACCCCAATTCGGATTTGATGACGAGCCCTCGTTTGGGTTATTCCAATTCGGATTATAGGAAGAACCGGCGTATGGGTTTGAAAAAAGTTTTTTTTTTTTTTTTTTTTTTCTAGCCGTTTACAACGGTTATAATTTATAGGGGGTGAAGTGAATTTTTTTTTTTTGAAAATTGGGGCTAAAACTAGCCGTTATAGGGTTGTTTTTGAATTTTTTTTTTACCCAATATCACATTTAACGCACGTTAATGGCTTGACTTGCTGAGTTAACGCACAAGTTAACGTTTGGGGTGGTAAGTTAACGCGGTGCGTTAACTTGGTGCTTTAAAGGAAAGCTACTTCAAAACCAATCGGCATGTGGACGTCGTTCCCATTCTTAAGTTTGCTTATGTTTTCTTTCAAAAATTTCAATTTGAATCTTTTATATAATAAAGGAATTACATCATTTTGAAGTTTTTTTGACAAATCAATCTTAGTATAAAAAAATTGGACCAATATGAAATCTCGATTTTGACACATAGGCGAAAACGAAAAATATGATTGGCCAATAAAAAGTTAAAATTGAATTGATTTTGGTCAAACTTTAAAAAATTGAATTGATTTAAAAAATTTGTGGTAACCCCAATCTCTCTCTCTCTTTCTCTCTCCTCTAACTAAATTTTCCCACTCTTTTCACCATTAAAACACCTTGTAAATCCTTCAAGTTCACCATATTCTTTACGAATTTTCATAATTCAATCAGTGAAATTAGGTCAGAATTTGATTCCGCATCTATTGATATAATTTTTCCCAAATTTTATCAATTTTTACCACAAAACCCAGATTGTACATTTTGGTGCCAAAATTGAATTCTTAAATTTCTTCACCATTTACGATAATCTGTATAGTCTGATCTTAGCTTTATGTGTTAATTGTTCTTTTGAGACTATTTGATCACAATTGTATGATAATGTCTAATAAAGGAAAAAATCCCAAAAGAAAGACTCGTATACCTAATCGACTAAAGGATACTATGTGTGATTTGAATAATAAGAAGGAATGTAATGTGGAAATTGCAATTGGGGAGGAAAATTCTGAAAGTAGGGTTTCCAGTGTTGAAAATGGGGTTATTGATGAATTGGATGTGAGAAGGGATGCAGGGGAGAATAGTGGAATGAATGCTGGTGGTGTTACTGGTGTTACTGGTAAGGAGAAGGAATGTAATATGGAACCTACACCTAATGTGGATCTACAAACTTTTGAGTACACTGTAAGTGAAACTTCATTACCTGTGAATGTACATACTGAAGCTGTTAAAACTAGTAATGTTGTTTCATGTCCTAAAAATACACCTAGTTTTGCTGAAGTGGTTTGTAGCAAGGGTAATGATAGGGTATCTGTGAAAAATGAGAAGGTTATTGAGCTTGATAAGACTGATAATAGTAGTACAATGAAGAGTAATGATGTTTCATAAGCTAGTAAGGTAGCTAATAAAGTTGCGAGATTGATAACAATTTGATTTACATAACTACTGAAATTTTGAGTAAAGGAAAGGAGGTTGTTGTCTTTGATAAAACTATGGTTATTCAGGGTAGTGAGAGATGGATGTTGACTTTATGTGGGGACTAATATGAGTTTGTATGAGCTCAGGTATAACCTGAGGAGGATGTGGGCTAGACATGGTTTGAGTGATATCATACCCCATACTAATGGCATGTTCTGTTTCAAGTTTAAGCATAGTGAGGGTATGAACTTTGTACTTGAGAATGGACCATGGCTTGTGAATAATAAACCATTACCTGTTCAGAAGTGGGACTTAAATGTGGATATGGATAAAACTGAACCCTCTAAACTACCTTTGTGGATTAAAATGTACAATGTACCCCTTGACGCTTGGACAAAAACAGGTATAAGTGCTCTTGCTAGTAGGTTGGGAAGGCCACTGATTATGGATGCAATGACTACTGCTATGTGTCATGAAGGTAAAGGTAGGCTTGGGTATGCTAGAGTTCTTGTTGAGGTAGATGCAAAGAGGGGCTTAGCAGAGGAAGTTGAGATTGCTTATAGAGGGAGTTCTGGAATTACTGGTAATAGGAAAATTGTTAGAGTTGGATATGACTGGAAACCCCCTTGTTGCAGTTATTGTGGAGTGTTTGGACATTCTACAATAAGCTGTGGGAAAAGACCAAGAACAAATGAGGAAATTGCAGCAATTGAGTTGGAGAAACTGAAAAAGGATAACACACAAAATGTTGTTGATAAGTAAGGGTTTAAAGTTGTTGAAAATAAGAATAAAGCGGGTGATAAAGCCAAAGGTACACAACAGAATGAGAAGTTTGGGAATAATATGAACGATGGTAAGAAAGGTATTGGAAAAGGTGTAAATAGGAAGGTTCATGTAGAGTACAGAAAGAAACAAGTTCAAGCTGATGTTCCTGGGACAAGTCAAGGTGTGGAAGGTCTTAGTAAGACTAGAAATGTGCAGGAAAAATCACATGAAGTGATGAACAACCCAAATGAAAATCCTAAAAAATGGAATGTGGATAATAACACAATGGCTGCTCTAAAGAAAAGTGCTAATAAGTATGTTGTATTGTAGGATATGGAGGATGGAAACATGGAAAATGATGACATACCTGGAAAAGATATTGTGGACAAGTTTGTGAGACTCAATGTAAAGCCTTCTGATAAAGATACTAGTACTTGGTCTCCTGACATGTTCAAGTATTACAAAGAAAGCTGGATTAGAATGTGTGGAAAGAATATAGAAAATGGTGAGGAGGTGGATTTAGAGGATGTGCTTGAAGATACAACTGCAGCTGCTCAATTTATGACAGCTGATGAGTTGTCTGGATAGCTGGTGTTTGTTTTACACTTTGAAGCCATTAATGATGAATAACAATAATACTCAGTTTAAAGTGGCTGCATGGAATATTAGAGGAATAGGTAAGAAAACTAAATAGGATGAGGTAAAGAATTTAATTAGGCAAGAAGATATCCAAGTTTGTGTTATCCTGGAGACTCAACTTAAAAGCTCAAATATCCAAAAAGTGGGAGATAAAGTATTTGATAGGTGGAATTGGGTTTTCTAACATGGCTTATTGTGATAAGGGATGTAGAATTCTTATTGGATGGAACTTCAATGTGGTGGATGTTATGGTTATCAACATGTCCAAACAGGCTGTGTTGTGCCAAATTGAAACAGTGAAAAAAGGAGTCAAGTTCTTTTGCAGTTTTGTATATGCTTCTAACTCTGGAATTGAAAGAAAGGAGCTATGGAGAGATTTCCATTTAAATAAGAGATTTACTGGTAACTGTCCATGGTGTTTATTGGGGGATTTTAATGTCACTCTAAAAAGCAATGAGCACACTTGTGGTATTTCTGCTGATTCAGGGGATATGAAAGAATTTCAAGACTGTGTGAATAATATTGAGGTCTGTGATCTTGCTAGTACTGGTTTCTTCTTCACCTGGATTAAATCTCCTTCTACTCCTACTACTAGTATCCTCAAAAAGCTTGACAGGATTTTGGTCAATGATTTTTTTCTCAGCAATTTTAATACAGCTCATGGTCTTTTTCTTCCTTATGTGGTTTCTAATCACAGCCCTGCACTGATTATATGGCCTAAAGGGATGGAGAAGAGGAAAAAGTCTTTCAGAATGGTTAACTACATTGTGGATAAACCTGATTTTCTTCCTAGAATTGATAATGTGTGGAAGACTGATCTACAAGGTTTTAACATGTACAAAGTTGTTATGAAATTGAAACTGTTGAAACCTGTGATGAAGAAGTTAAATTGGAAGAATGGAAACCTTCATGAAAATTTTAATGTTCTGAGGGAGGAATTGAAAACTCTTCAAAGTCAAGTTGAAAAGTATCCTTTAAATAGTTTGATAAATGAAAAGGAAAGTGTTGCTCTTAAGAAGTATAATGAGGTTGTGGATGATGAAGAAAAGCTATTGTACCAACAAGCAAAGGTGAATTGGTTAAGGGAGGGTGACAGGAATACTTCATATTTCCACAAGGTTATTAAAGGAAAAAGGAATTTGAGTAGAATTAATAGTATCTGTGATGAATTTGGTAATAGGCACAGTGGTGATGCAATTGCTTATCAATTTGTCAACCATTTTCAAAGCTTTCTTGGTAATGCTTCTAATGTTGAGTCTATGGAAGGTTTTGAGGGGATATTTTCTAATAAGCTCACTGAGGAAGAGGTTGGATATATGGTCAGAGAGGTAACTAATAGTGAGATTCATGATGCTTTCTTTGATATTGGGGATGCCAAAGCACCAGGTCCTGATGGTTTTACAGCTAAATTCTTCAAAAGTGCTTGGCTTATTGATGTAAGGGATTGCGCCCTCGCAACAGGTTTTACCTCTCAAGGGATCTTGAGAAGCTTGCAACCCCCACCAGGCAGTGTACCTGATCGTTGTAGTATAGTATAGTGACAAGTACCGGGGGATTGATCGTTCAACTCATGAATAATGTTCGCTAGGATTTGAGAGTCTACTAAACTAGGTCTAGAGGTGAAGGATGATTCTTTTTGTATTTTTTATATTTTATAAAAGCAAGTAAAATCTCGGGTTTTGAAGGAGTGGGCGGAATTAGTTGCTAGCCAACTAACCCAAATAACTACAGATGCAATCAAAATAAAATAAAAATAAAACTTAAACTAATTTGTGGTGGAAACAATAATGAGAGAAAATGTGTTTACTTAGATTTCATTACCCCCTAGATATCTTTTACCGGTTGATTAGCTTGTTACAATTGCAAGGATGACGGGTTATATTCCTTAATACTAGTCGTAGGGCCGTGTACAATATTCCCTAACTCTATAAGCTCCTACTTCACTCCTATGTTGAGCCGACTAAAAGCTCCTAACATGGGATCACTAGAATTCGCTTATGCATTAAATACAACCAAAAATCGTAGTACACCTCCGATCATGTTTCTTAAGACGTTCAAGCAAGTTACCAATTGGAATTCTGCTAGTTTTCTTAAGCCTAACATCGAATACAATCATCCACAACAATTATAAACAAACCATCAACCAATAATCAACATCTAGGTTTCACTACATCTAAGCAAACACAATAAAAACCTAGCCTAACATGTTAAAGAGAAGACAAGCGTAAGATATAATCACACAACACATAGACATATTGAATGATTTGAATAAGTACTTATCTTCAATTGAACATGGAAGAATCAAGGGTTTGAAACCCTTGAAAAAGCTGTAAAATGCGTCTAGGGTTTATGCCCTAATATCCCACACAATGTTCCACTCTTTACAATGAAAAATTGGAAAAATATATATAGATAATACATCCTGACGGCGTCACGTTTTGGCTTATGACGCCGTCAACTCGCCGCCAAATTTAGAATCGTATTGCCTAGATCCAATCTTGACACCGATGATATAGCATTAACGTTTAGTTTCGGATTCTTGACCGTATCATTGGGAAGTGCTCCTATTTCTCGGTCATTGAGAACTTTCAACAACGTATCGATCTTATTGGTCATCTCACTTCGTTTTTGTTTGAAATTGGCTTCAAACTTTGCTAAACGAGCTTCTTGAGATGCCATAAACTTTGACATCAATCCTTTAAGATTATTGGTACTACCATAGTTATTGGAAGGATTGTTGTTGAAAGTACGGTTAGAGGGTGGACCGTTTGGTTGGTAACGATTAGGTGGATTGGAAGAATTGTTTTGGGGCATGTTTTGGTTTTGCTTCCACCTAAGGTTCGGGTGATTTTTCCAAGAAGGATTGTACGAATCACCGTAGGGGTTTGGCTCGGGTTTGAAAGTGTACCACTTGTCTCCACTCTCCCGCTTCGTCGGTACGCAAGGATGCGTAATCCGCAAAAGTTTGTCCGGGGAGTTCCACGTAATCACGAGTGTCATGGGGACCACTACATAATTTGCATGAAGAAGTGATTTTGTTCACTTGGCTTGAGGGCTTAGGAGCTTCATAGGATTTCATGAGAAACTTGACTTGGTCTTTAAGTTCCATGATCCTACGGTCGGGAGTGCTAGAATTGTACGAAGGCAAAGATATTGCCTTGACCATTTTGTTCAAATCATGAGGATCATTCCAACTTTCGTTGTCATAGAGAACAAGATCTTCTATAAGTTCCCATCATTCTTTCGCACTTAGATCACGTAGCTTGCCACGACCGATTGGTCAATGGTTCGCCTTGCGGAGAGATCGATATGGTCATAGAGGATTTAGACTTGGAGCCAAAGATCTATGCCTTGATGAGGGACTTTTTGGAGTAAGTCCTTGAAACGAGTCCATGCTTCATAGAGAGTTTCACCTTAACATTGTTGAAACATTAAGATGTCATTTCTAAGCTTGGTAGTTCTCTCCGGTGGGAAAAATTGAGCAAGGAAACGAGAAGTGAGATCATCCAAAGAGGTGATGGATCCCGCGGGTAAACGGTCAAGCCATTGACTAGCTTGGTCACGTAGAGAGAATTGGAATAGACATAATCGGGTCGTATCTCTAGTTGCAACATCAAGGTCTATAGAATGTACGATTTTTAGGAAATCCTTGAGATGTTGATTAGGATCTTCGGAACGAAGTCCATGGAATGCACATCCGCTTTGCACCAACCGGATGGTGTCGGATCGCAAGGGAGGCACATTGGCTCCTTGAGTGAGCTCAATGGTGTTTCGATAGCCTTGGTGGCTAGGACGGGAATATTCTCCTAAAGTTCGGGGTCTAGGAGGTTGGTTTGGTTGTGGTGGGTTTTGTGGATGGTTTTGAAGTGGTGAGTTGATGGGTTCAAAGATATTACAACCTTCCATGATGTCGGATGGTAATGGTTACGAACAAAGGAAAATAGAAATGAGATAGACTAAAGAAAACCTAAATATAAAAATAAAAATCTTACTAGAAGGGAATCTAGTAAGTAGACCTAATAAAAAGAAATTCTAACCTAGACAATAACTATTCCCCGGGCTGCGGCGCCAAAAACTTGATGTAAGGGATTGCGCTATCGCAACAGGTTTTACCTCTCAAGGGATCTTGAGAAGCTTGCAACCCCCACCAGGCAGTGTACCTGATCGTTTTAGTATAGTATAGTGACAAGTACCGGGGGATTGATCGTTCAACTCAGGAATAGTGTTCGCTAGGATTAGATAGTCTACTAAACTAGGTCTAGAGGTGAGGGATGATTCTTTTTGTATATTTTATATTTTATAGAAGCAAGTAAAATCTCGGGTTTTGAAGGAGTGGGCGGAATTAGTTGCTAGCCAACTAACCTAAATAACTACAGATGCAATCAAAATAAAATAAAAATAAAACTTAAACTAATTTGTGGTGGAAACAATAATGAGAGAAAATGTGTTTATTTAGATTTCATTACTCCCAAGATATCTTTTACCGGTTGATTAGCTTGTTACAATTGCATGGATGACATGCTATATTCCTTAATACTAGTCGTTGGGCCGTGTACAATATTCCCTAACTCTATAAGCTCCTACTTCACTCCTATGTCGAGCCGACTAAAAGCTCCTAACATGGGATCACTAGAATTCTCTTATGCATTAAATACAACCCAAAATTGTAGTACACCTCCGATCATGTTTCTTAAGATGTTCAAGCAAGTTACCAATTGGAATTCTGTCAATTTTCTTAAGCCTAACATCAAATACAATCATCCACAACAATTATAAACAAACCATCAACCAATAATCAACATCTAGGTTTCACTACATCTAAGCAAACACAATAAAAACCTAGCCTAACATATTAAAGATAAGACAAACGTAAGATATAATCACACAAAACATAGACATATTGAATGATTTGAATAAGTACTTATCTTCAATTGAACATGGAAGAATCAAGGGGTTGAAACCCTTGAAAAAGTTGTAAAATGCGTCTAAGGTTTATGCCCTAATATCCCACACAATGTTCCACTTTTTACAATGAAAAATTGGAAAAATATATATAGATAATACATCCTGACGGCGTCACGTTTTGGCTTGTGACGCCGTCAACTCGCCACCAAATTGAGAATCGTATTGCCTAGATCCAATCTTGACGCCGTCAAGAAGAAAGTGTTCTCTGGGCCGTCACGTTCATTTTGACCCTGACGGCCTTGGTGACGCCGTCAGGTCAATTGCATTAAAGATGTTCTGGGCCGTCATGTGTATTTTCTACTTTCACCTCTTTTGCCAAGCTTGACTCCGTCATGTGTGAAGTCTTGATGCCGCCAGGTACTGTTCCCAGCAAGGATTTTGAGACTTTGTCGTTTTCTTCACTTTTATGCTCCAAAAACGTCCAAAATGCTTCCTTTTCCAGATTTCTTCTCAAAAGTAGCTAAAATGGCAAAAGGAACGATTTAGGGCAATAATTGATCAAATAATCACGAATTCGGGCTTAAATGACCCCTTAAAAGCGGTACACTTTTCGCCTTATCACTTATTATTGGTAAAGAGGTGTGTTTGGCTGTGAAGGACTTCTTCGCTAATGGAAAGCTTTTGGCTGAACTAAATGCTACCATTATCACCCTGGTTCCAAAGATTTCTACTCCCAATAAAGTATCAGATTTCAGGCCAATTGCTTGTTGTAATGTTCTATACAAAGGAATTAGCAAAATCATCACTAATAGAATAAAAAATGTGCTTTCAAAACTACTTGATCTTAACAAAAGTGCATTTATTCCTGGGAGGTTGATTCAAGATAACATTTTAATTACTCAAGAGCTGCTGAAGGGGTATAATAGAAAGAATGGAGCTAAAAGATGTGCTATGAAAATTGATATCCAAAAAGCTTATGACACAGTGGATTGGAGCTTTCTCAGGTACATTCTTACTCAGTATGGTTTCCATTCTAAGATGATTACATGGGTAATGACTTGTGTTTCTACTACCTCATTCTCTATTTGCATTAATGGTGAGAGACATGGGTTTTTTAAGGGAGGCAGGGGTCTTAGACAAGGAGATCCTATGTCCCCTTATATTTTCACTCTTATCATGGAAGTCTTCACTCTCATTTTGAAGAATAATGTTGCTAATGATTCATCTTTCAAGTACCATCTTGGCTGCAAAGACATGAAATTAACACACCTATGTTTTGCTGATGATCTACTTGTTCTTTGTAATGGAGATATGAAATCAGTTGGAGTTGTGAAAAGATCTCTTAATCAATTTAGTGCTTTCTCTGATCTGCATCCTAATATGAGTAAAAGTACTATATTTTTTGGGAGTTTGAAAGTCATTGACAAACAAAGAATCCTGCAAGTTATGCCTTTTAGTGTTGGTAAGTTGCCTATGAGGTATTTGGGTGTACCTCTTCTTGCTCAAAGGTTAAGTGTGGAAGATTGTAAAGGGCTGGTTGATAAGGTGAAGCACAAGGTTCACGATTGGAGAAATAAATCTATGTCTTATGCAGGGAGATTACAATTAATCTCAGCCAAAATTGTGATCAAAGAAATTGACAAAGTGCTTAAAGGTTTTCTTTGGTGTCAAGGTGACTTTCAGAAGGGTAAAGCAAAAGTTGATTGGAAAACCATTTGTAAACCAAAAAGCTAGGGTGGATTGGGTCTAAAACCTTTATGCTTGTGGAATGAAACTCTACTGATTAAGCACATTTGGAATATTGCAACTAAAAAATATTCATTATGGGTAAAGTGTGTCAGCACAGTTAAACTCAAAGGAAGAAGTATATGGGACATAAATGTGGAGAATCAGGATAGTTGGGGTTGGAAAAATCTAATGATGCTTAGAGATAGAATCAAACCTCATATTTTTCACAAAATTGGTAATGGATACAAGATATCTGCCTGGTATGACAGATGGTGTCCCCAAGGCTCATTGTGCAATTTTATAACAAGGAGGAATATCTATGATGCTAAACTAACTGATGATGCTACTATGCATGATATTCTCAGGAATGGTGTGTGGTTATGGCCTAATGAATGGTATACTAGGTTCTCTGTTCTGAATAATATATAGGTACCTACTATTACTAATAGTGAGGATAAAGCTGTTTGGATTACTAATAACGGGGAGCAGAAGCAGTTCAAAATAAGCACTGTGTGGAGAGATCTTAGAGAAAACCATATGGTTGTGCAATTGGATACTATTATATGGTTCAGCTAGTGCAATGTTTGTAGAACCGTAGAGGGGGGTGAATACGGTTTCTTCGGCTTTTTAGATGTTTAAAAACTTTAAGCCAAAGAGAACACCAAGTTGTTGTTCAATAATCCAACAACCACAAACACAACCAAAGTGTATAAAGCGAGTAAAGAGAGACACCACGATATATACTGGTTCGGGATGGGGGGTTATACCATTCGTACGTCCAGTTGCGAATCCACGACACGATACTATTCAACTAGTATAATCCTTTCGATGGACTACAAACCGTTACAATTCACTCCACCAATATTCAACAATATTGATGCTCACAAAGAAGGAGTTACTCCCACGGTATTCCGCCCTCGGAAACCACCCTAATGAATCTCGCGATTCGACTTAACCTATGGGTCACCAAGACCACTACCAAGACTTCCCACGGAAGTATCAAACCCCAACTAGATCCCCAATGATCTAGGCTTGGTCACCAAGACAAAAGACTTCCCTTACAAACAATTGAATGAATATAAGTTTGTTCAACCAAGTCCTAACCTAACCTAGAGACTCGATTGTAGTAGAAAGGGTATAAGATAGAAGACCCTCTACACAATCACAAGAGTGGATTAGGTTCTTGTGATTCTTCCCTTGCAAAGTAGAAGTGTTCTTTCAAAT
Source organism: Artemisia argyi (assembly GCA_030686995.1). Taxonomy (NCBI): domain Eukaryota; kingdom Viridiplantae; phylum Streptophyta; class Magnoliopsida; order Asterales; family Asteraceae; genus Artemisia; species Artemisia argyi. Next base: position 212,008,527 of record CM060677.1, read on the forward strand.
GATGTTATATGAAAATCAAGAACACAAGAGATAGAATTAGAGGATTAGGGAGAAAGAATGTAGAGAGAAAGAATAATAGCAAGGGGTGAGGAATACAAGAGGCAAGGGAGGTATTTATAGGCAAAAACCTAAACTTGGGAATATTTTACCGAGGCCGGCGCGTCGCGCCAGACCCCCAGGGAAAATATTCCCGAGGCTTTTGGTGTTTGGCGTTATAAATGCCTTACCTTGCTAAACCCCCAATTGTACTTCACACTAAACCTTAACATTAATCAATCTAAGGTTTACCAACTCAAATAGCCAATTTGGAAAATCATTTGTGAAGTGTTTATAAGAAAACCAAATACCAAGGGTAGAAGAGTAGAAAGGGTAATTTGGTAGGGGTAGAAATGGTATTCCCCACATGGCATAATAGAGAAGAGAGTATGCCATGGGATAATCCTCAAGGGAAGGGTTAAGGTGTAACTATGGTTAGGTTGAAGGTTTAGAAGTTAACCATAGTTGGGTTAGGTTGTATGTTGGTTAGGTTACCAAGGTTGGGTTAGGGTTGAGTGTTGAGAACTAACCATGGTTGGAAGAGGTGAACCATGGTTGGGTTAGAAAAGAGAATATTCCAAAGGTATATTCCTTTGTTTGGGGGGAAAGGTTGGATGGAGGGTTGAGATGAGTTTGGTTTGAAATAGATGGTTAAGAAGTGTTGTAAGAGATTGGATGTTTGAGATAGTTTTGGTTTGAAATGAATGGGTGAGATCAAAGTGTCCTTTTTGCTTGGGGAAGAAGGTGATCCAATGGTTGGGATTTAGTTGGGTTTGAAATGGATGGTTGTGATTAAACACATGTGTTGTAATAGAGAAGAGATTGGATGGATGGTTGAGATGTGTTTAATTTGAATTGGATGGTTGAGATTGAGGATGTGCAAGGAATATAAGAGATGTGTAAGGGATGTGTAAGAGATGTGATGTTGTAAGGAAATGAATGGTTGAGATGGGTTGAGTTTGAAATGAATGGCTTAGATCAAAAGTGTGTAAGAGACAAGAGTACACTTTTGTGTAAGTGGTGTAAGGGAATGTTGGAAAGGATATTAGGGAAGGATTGTGGGAGATTTGGTGGTATTGGGTTTGATGGTTTTGAGGTAAGTGGTATTTTGTTGAAGAAGATAATTAAGAAAAGTAATTAAGAAGAAAATAATCTAATTGTCATTAAGAGAAAAAGGTTTAGACAATTAAGATTATAAGTTGAGAAAATCATAAGTTACTTATTAGTTCAAGTAACACAATGTCGAGAATCCATAGTTTCATATCTCGTGACTTTCCATGACTCGAAGTTCTCAACTAATACCTTGGTTCAAACAAGTTAAGTGCTTTGCCTTGGTGTAAAGCATAACCCAAGTGGGAAAGGATGCGTTTACACAAAGTGACCTTTGACTTAGTTTGACCAATAAGGGAGTAAACCCATTACGTAATTAGAGAAGACGTAAGCACGGGATATGAGCATATGGGTGCTTTCACATGATGTTACGTGAAATATATAAGCTCCCTAAGTTTACAAAAGCCTTGGCTAGAGGCGATAGCTAGAAAACATGAGTTGGCGTTTTCCCGTAAATGGATGCTTTAAAAGTTGGATCTCTCTAATCCCAAAACTCGTTTCGAGTGTTCTCAATTAAGCACATAACATATTCATACCTGTATTGAAAGATCCACATTTGTCGGGTAAGGGAAAAGCCGACTTTCAAAATTCGTCCTGAAAATCACAGACGCCTGGCGCGTTACCCGCGCGTTGACGCGTGGGAAGCGCGCCAGCAGCAGACGTGTGATTCGGGGAATTTTGGCTAACGTTTGTTATTTTATATGTTTTGATGGTTTATTTGTCATCATTAAAATATAAAGAGATCTTGATCATGTTGCCTCAACAATCTCCCCCTTTTTGATGATGACAAATAAAAACCGATAGCAAATAAAATTACATAACTTAGCGAAGACAAAGCGCACCTTTGGTGTAGCTTGCGTCTTGACCTTTGCCTTGTAATTTGGAGAAGCCTTTAACGTTTCTTGAATGGTCTTCACGCTCTTGCTTTCTTTCTCCCCCTTCTGTCGAATCAAAAAGGTGGGACTTCCATTTGAAATAGGAAAGTAGCTTGTTTCAATAGCACTCGAACGTGCTCCCCCTTGAACATAGCTCCCCCTAGATCGTTGCTCCCCTTTGTTTTAAGGTGGGAATCCATGGGTCAAGAGCCTCACCTTTGCGGTGGCCTAGCTACATACAACATGCAACAAACAAGAAAATCCTCACATGTGGAAGTCCAAGATGGGTTAGGTTACCATATGGATACTTGCACCATGGGTTAGTCCACAATATATGTATAGGTCCAATATGACTCCATTGACCAAAAATTGAGCATGGCAAAAGACTAGATAACTATAACAAAACACAATCACATAAGGCTTTTTCATTTCATAGATAAAGGCATACAACAACCTAGGAACACTCATATTATATGAACATGAGATCTTAAGACAACAAAATACACACAACTCGCCTACTAAACATACTTAAACAATACATGACATAAGGAAATTATTTCTTGTGATCTACAAGGTTGTCCTCACAAGTGTCTTCACCCCTTTCTTGATGCATAATGCATGTCATGTTTGAAGCCAATGCTTGTAGCATTTTAACTCCGTCATGGAGAGATTTGAGCATTTTACGGGTTTCCTCTCTATGATCCTTGATAGCATTAAGCATGTCAATTGTGTTTTCACAACAAATTGCATGGTTACCTTCACGATGTTTTGGGCTTAAGGGCTTCCTTATCTTTTCCCAAACTTCTTCATCACCAATTCCCTTAAATGGGGATGCTATGACTTGAACATTTTGAGGAGTGCTCAAAACATCATCTTGCATTAGTTTTTCAAGATCTATCCTAGGATTTTGATTGTTTAGCATAAACCACCCATGTCCAATCCCAACACTCTCGGTTGGAGTTTGAGGGACAACATTGTTGTTAGCAATTTCTTCACTACCATTGTATGCAAGCAATGAATTAGTGTCGCTACTTTGGAGAAAGAAGTTGTCAAGAACATTGTTTGGAGAAGGTGTTTGGTCATTCATTTTTAACTTGATTGAAAATTTTACATGATCTCCTATGGGTAAGATTTCTAAACCTTAAATAATAGAGAAATTAGGTTTGGGTGAGGGTAATGATCATCATTGTTCAATGGAAATTAGGCCAAATAGTACTAAGATTCCCCATCAAGTATACCAAGTACAAAGATTAGAAGAGTATATAGGAAGGACAATGATTAGCTTTAAGGGTTGGAGTGATCTAAAAATGATTTGACCTTAGGTTACTATCACTCAATTAGTAACTATCATTTACATTTGAACAAGTAAAGTTAGACATAATTTCCCTTTTCACAAGTGTGAGTTGTGATTCAAATATTTGTCTAGCCATATTCACAAAAGAGAAGAAGCTTTGTGACAAATTTCCTTGTTCATGACATAGAGTATAGACATGAAGACTCATTTAATATTACCAATCAGTGTTTGAATAATGCATTGATGAATATTTTTCATCTTTAGAACATGTAAGTTCCTTTCATGCCTTCACATAAGACCTAATCATATAAACATGTAGGCTCTAGAAGCATCCTAATAACTTTTAACACATTTTATTTCCATATAAAGATTGTTCTCTTAAGATGCATGTATAACATAAACGTCAAAACCTATCCCAAAGCAATTTGGACCTTTGAAAAATGTCATGCCAAAAACTTAGATTTGTTTGTTTTGTGATCTAAGTGTCATTTTATTCAAGTCACCAATGACTTGTTGTATAGGATGACCCCTCGCTTCTCTCACATCCTTAGGATTGCCGTCATCCGAAACATTAACTTGTAATGTTGGCGACCCCTCATGATTTTGAACTACATGTTCGTTAATCATGTCATCCTCTATCGAAGAAGATAGTTTGGGCTCGGGCATGCTCTCATCAAAGGTCACATTGAGAGATTCCTCAATCCTCATTGTTTCCTTATTAATCACTCTGTATGCTTTACTCGTTTGAGAGTATCCTAAGAAAACACCTTCATACGACTTTGGGTCGAATTTGGTGAGGTACTCTTTGGTGTTAAGTATGAATACTTTACAACCAAAAACTCTAAAATACTCTAAGGATGGTTTTCTATTCCTAAGTATTTCATAAGGTGTCTTATTAATTACCTTTCTTATATAAGCTCTATTAAAGATATAACATGAGGTCTCTAGGGCATGATACCAAAACTTTTGTGGGATAAATTGCTCATCAAGCATTGCACGACTCATCTTTCTTAACTTACGATATGTTCTTTCAACAATCTCAAGCGATTGAGACTTGAACGGGCCCGATAAATTATAAGATATTCCATGTTGTTCACAAAAGCTTCCAAATTGCATTTTTGTCAAATTCACTACTATGATTTGTTTTAATTGAAACAATTGAACAATCAAGTAGGTTTTCAAGTTTCTTTCTTAAAATATTGAACTTATCTAAGACTCCTTCTTTATTTTCTAAGAACAAGACCCATGTATAATTTGAATAATCATCTACAATCATCAAAGTGTAGAAGTTTCCTTCGTAGCTTTGGATTGGGGATGGACCATACAAATCCAAGTGAATCAACTCTAAAACCCTATTAGTTGACACTTTATTTTTATTTCTATTATTAGCTTGTCCTTGATTTCCTAGACATGTATCACAATAATGCCTTTCAAAACTCAACTTTGGTAAATTCCTTACTAGCTCGTTGGAAGCTAGGTTTTGGACTAACCTCATATTGGCGTGACCTAACCACCTATGCCAAAGCGTTGAGTTGTCCACCATGGACGTAAGACAAATGTGTTGCTTAGAATTATCTCCTAACTTGCATGTATACAAGTTGTTTCTTCTAATGCCTTTAGCTAACACAATATCATTTTTACTAATAGTACAATCTACTTTAGTAAACTTAACCTCACAATCATCATCACTTAATTGACTTACACTAATCAAGTTAAAACTTAGACCCCTAACATGCTCAACATTGGATATTTCTATGGAGTCATGGAGGACATTACCTTTGCTGACAATTTTGCCGTTAAGTTTGCTTCCAAAAATGACTTGATTGCCGTTATACTCCATGTAAGAAGTGAACAATCTTCTATTCCCGGTCATGTGTTTAGTGCACCCACTATCCACTATCAACTCGTCCGGTTGTAGATCACTATTGGGACAAACCTACAACAAAGACATGACTCATACTTTTGGTACTGATGAGGCGAAAAATGATCCGTTTTTAGGGGGTCATTTAAGCCCGAATCCGAATTTATTTGATCAAATATTGTCCTAAATTGTTCCTTTTGTGATTTTAGGTACTTGGAGAGTGAATTCTGGAAAAGAAGCCATTTTGGACGTTTTTGGAGCATAAAAGTGAAGAAAACGGCAAAGTCTCAATTTTCCATGCTGGGAACAGTAGGTGACGGCGTCAAGAGTAATTCCTTGACGGCGTCAAACCTCAAGAATTAAAATCCGTAGTTGATGACGGCGTCACACACAGGGCGTCAAGAGTAATTTTTGTGACGGCCTAGGCCTTGACGGCGTCAGAAGTAGATCAAGGCCGTCCGAGGAAGTATTTGGCGGCGAGATGACGGCGTCACACATTTGTTCTTGCGCCGTCATCCCTATTTTCCTATATATAGTTTTCTAGTTTTTCACATTTAAAGAGAGAAGTTTTGGAGAAACCCTAAAGACGATTTTGGTGCAACTTTTACAGGTTTTTCAAGGGTTTGAAACCCTTGATACCTTGCATTGTAATTGAGATAAGTGTTCTTCTAATTCAATCAATATGTCTATGTGTTGGTTGTCTATATCTTGTTCTTGTCTCAATTCCATCATGCTAGGCTAGATCTCTTTTGTGTTTGCTTAGATCTAATGAAACCTAGATATTGATTATGTGTTGATTACTTGTTTATTCTTGTCTTGGATGAATGATTTATATGTTAGGCTTAAGAAAACTGGCAGATCTCCAAATGGTAACATGCTTGAACGTCTTAAGAAACATGAACCGAGGCGTACTAGGTCTTTATTGGTTGTATTTAATGCATGAGCCACTGTTTACAATCCCTATAGTTGTGCTGGGCATGGTGTAGGAGGAGATAAGAGCTCATAGAATTAGGGAGTTATGTATGCCACCCCATGAATGGTATTAAGGAATACGATCCGTCATCCATGCAATTATAACAAGTAATTAACGTGTAAAAGATATCTAGGGAGTAGTGAAATCTAAGTAAACACATTTTCTCCAATTACTGCTCACAACCTTAGTATAAATTAATTTAATTTCATTTTTTTGTATTTTATTTTGATTGCATCTTAGTTTTGGGTTAGTTGAATAGCAACTAATTCCGCCCACTCTTCCAAAACCCGAGATTTTTACTTGCTTTCCAAAAAATACAAAAACACAAAAATAATCATCCTTCACCTTTAAAACTAGTAATTAGGCTTACTAATCCTAGCGACACTATTCCTAAGCTGAACGATCAATCCCCCGGTACTTGTCACTATACTATACTACAACGATCAGGTACACTACCTGGTGGGGGTTGTAAGCTTCTCGAGATCCCTCGAGAGGTAAAGCCTGTTGCGATTCCCACGCATCGGGTACCCATTGTTTCTTGGGTCCATTTTGGTTAGCATGTGAGTTTCCCAAGTTGAACATTCTTGGGTCTTGAAGTAAGACACGTAATTTCTTAATACCAAAATTAGAGAAAGCGGACCAATGATCATTTTGAAAATGATTTTGATAGCTTGATCTATAGTAGTTGTATCCTTGAGGTCTAGAGAAAGCTTGGTTTGGATAGGAGTTGTCTCTCCTTTGATAGTTGTGGTTATGTTGGTATTGAGAAGACTTTTGACCATAGAAATTTCTTCTTTGGTTATTTTGGAAAGATGGTCTTTGGTTGTATGAGGTAGATGGTCTCATATTAGGTGTAGGTAATAATGGTCTATCATTTACTCGAGGTTGTTTATAACCAAGACCATTGCGAGAATTCGAGTTAAAACTTTGTCTTGGGTTTTCTCTCCTTGCAATGGGAGCTTGATTACCTCGAGTACTTACAAGAGGAGCTTGAGGAGTAATTGGTTTAATGACATCGTTTGATGAATATCCATTTTTCCTCAGAGATCTGGCGCGTTTCTGGCGCGTTGACGCGTCGTGCAGCGCATCAGTCTCGGAAAATTTTGGAATCTCATTTTCTTTAGCCTTTACAAAAACTATTGGTTTTGTTAGACTCTCGGGAGTGGTTTTACCTTGTTTAGAAAATCCAAGACCTCCTTTATCTTGAGACATTTTTTGATGACTTAAAATGTCATCCAAATCATTTGTACTCTTTTTATATTTTGAAAAACTTAACGACTCCTTTTGAAGTTCCAACACTTTTCCATTCAAAGAGTTAACCTTAAGTGTGAGTATTTTACAATTTTTACAAGGTTCAACCACCTCTTTGCAATGTTCTAGTATTTTTACTTTACTTTCAAGTTCACAAATTCTTTCATTAGATTTGACATTTTCTAACTCTAGGAGAAGTTTTTCTTTAAGAATTCTTTCATAAGTTTTTCTAAAATCATCGTCAAACTTAACTAGTTCCTCATTCTCCTTTTGTAAGTTGATAATATCTAAATTACTAGAAGAAGAAGAGTTTAGAGATACCTCAAGGTTTTCTTGAGCCATGAGACATGTGGCGTCATTAGTTGGTTGTTCTTCATCTTCACTATCACTCCATGCTCCACCCACAAATGCCTTGTTCACCTTGGGCTTAGGACATTCATTGATGAAGTAACCCTTTTCTCCGCAATTGTAGCATCCTTGGGTTCGCTTTGAGTTCTCTCCAACCTTGTTGTCAACACCTTGGTTTCCACCAAAGTTGTTTCTTCCACCATTTCCTTGGTTACCAAACCTATTATCTCGCCTAAAGTTTCCACCTCTTCTAAAGAACTTCCTAAAGTTTTTGGCCATGAGGTTGTACTCTTCGTCGTCCACCTCATCTTCTTCATCACTATCATCTTGGCCATCACATTCTTGACTTCTTGTGACCTTAGCTTTGAGAGCCAAAGACTTTACTTTCTCCTTCTTGTCTTTGGTGCTAGCCTTGTCATTTTCGAGAATCATCTCATAGACTTTGAGATTGCCGATAAGATCATCAAGAGGGAGTTCTGCCAAATTCTTGGCTTCTTCTATGGCCGTCACTTTTGGTCGCCACTTGATCGGAAGGGCTCGGAGGAACTTTCTCACATGATTCTTGTTATAAAAACTAGAATCAAGAGCCGTGAGGCTTGTGATTATAGCATTGAATCGTGTGTAACCATTGTCAATGGTTTCATCGTCGGAGATTGAGAATTTCTCATATTGTTGTATGAGCAAGTCAATCTTGCAATCTTTGACTTGTGAGTTCCCTTGGTGGGTGATGATGAGCGAACGCCATATCTCCTTGGCGGTTTTGCACACATGAACTCTCTCGAACTCCCTTCGGGGTAGAGCATTGTAAATCATCATCTTGGCTTCATCATTCTTGCCAAATTTTCTCCTTTCATCATCTTTTAGATCCGCAAATGGCTTTTCCACCATCAACTTTGTTTCCGGATCTTCCACCATGACCACAAAATCTCCATTTTGAATGATCTCCCATGGATCAAGATCTTTCGACCTAACATAGGTCACAAACCGGGTTTTCCAAAAACAAAAACCATCGGTTTCTAGCAAAGGTGGTCTTTGCATAGAACACCCCTCAACATAGTTCTCTTGAGCCATGGATCTATACTCTACTTTACCAAAAATCTTGTTCAGGATTTTAGATTTTTGGAAAAGATGTTTTTGACTTAAAACGACTTCTCGGGAAGGCTTTAAAGCTAAAAAACTTGAGTATTACGCTCTGATACCAATTGTAGAACCGTAGAGGGGGGGGGGGTGAATATGGTTTCTTCGGGTTTTTAGATGTTTAGAAACTTTAAGCCAAAGAGAACACCAAGTGGTTGTTCAATAATCCAACAGCCACAAACACAACCAAAGTATATAAAGCGAGTAAAGAGAGACACCACGATATATACTGGTTCGGGATGAGGGGTTATACCATCCGTACATCTAGTTGCGAATCCACGACACGATACTATTTAACTAGTATAATCCTTTCGGTGGACTACAAATCGTTACAATTCACTCCACCAATATTCAACAATATTGATGCTCACAAAGAAGGAGTTACTCCCACGGTATTCCGTCCTCGGAAACCACCCTAAAGAATCTCGCGATTCGACTTAACCTATGGGTCACCAAGACGACTACCAAGACTTCCCACGGAAGTATCAAACTCCAACTAGATCCCCAATGATCTAGGCTTGGTCACCAAGATACAAGACTTCCCTTACAAACAAATGAATGAATATGAGTTTGTTCAACCAAGTCCTAACCTAACCTAGAGACTCGATTGTAGTAGAAAGGGTATAAGATAGAAGACCCTCGACACGATCACAAGAGTGGATTAGGTTCTTGTGATTCTTCCCTTGCAAAGTAGAAGTGTTCTTTCAAATGATGTTATATGAAAATCAAGAAAACAAGAGATAGAATTAGAGGATTAGAGAGAAAGAATGTAGAGAGAAAAAATAATGGCAAGGGGTGAGGAATACAAGAGGCAAGGAAGGTATTTATAGGCAAAAACCCAAACTTGGGAATATTTTACCGAGGTCGGCGCGTCACCCACGCGTTGACGCGTGGGTGGCGCGCCAGACACCCAGGGAAAATATTCCCGAGGCTTTGGGTGTTTGGCGTTATAAATGCCTTACCTTGATAAACCCCCAAGGGTAGAAGAGTAGAAATGGAAATTTGGTAGGGGTAGAAATGGTATTCCTCATATGGCATAATAAAGAAGAGAGTATGCGATTGGATAATCCTCAAAGGAAGGGTTAAGGTGTAACTATGGTTAGGTTGAAGGTTTAGAAGTTAACCATGGTTAGGTTTAGAGAGTTAACCATAGTTGGGTTAGGTTGTATGTTGGTTAGGTTAACCAAGGTTGGGTTAGGGTTGAGTGTTGAGAACTAACCATGGTTGGAAGAGGTAAACCATGGTTGGGTTAGAAAAGAGAATATTCCAAAGGTATATTTCTTTGCTTGGGGGGAAAGGTTGGATGGAGGGTTGAGATGAGTTTGGTTTGAAATAGATGGTTAAGATGTGTTGTAAGAGATTGGATGGTTGAGATGGTTTTGGTTTGAAATGAATGGGTGAGATCAAAGTGTCCTTTTTGCTTGGGGAAGAAGGTGATCCAATGGTTAGGATTGAGTTGGGTTTGAAATGGATGGTTGTGATTAAACACATGTGTTGTAATAGAGAAGAGATTGGATGGATGGTTGAGATGTGTTTAATTTGAATTGGATGGTTGAGATTGAGGATGTGTAAGGAATATAAGAGATGTGTAAGGGATGTGTAAGGGATGTGATGTTGTAAGGAAATGAATGGTTGAGATAGGTTGAGTTTGAAATGATTGCTTAGATCAAAAGTGTGTAAGAGACAAGAGTACACTTTTGTGTAAGTGGTGTAAGGGAATGTTGGAAAGGATATTTGGGAAGGATTGTGGGAGATTTGGTGGTATTGGGTTTGATGGTTTTGAGGTAAGTGGTATTTTGTTGAAGAAGATAATTAAGAAAAGTAATTAAGAATAAAATAATCTAATTGTCATTAAGAGAAAAAGGTTTAGACAATTAAGATTATAAGTTGAGAAAATCATAAGTTACTTATTAGTTCAAGTAACACAATGTCGAGAATTCATAGTTTCATATCTCGTGACTTTCCACGACTCGAAGTTCTCAACTAATACCTTGGTTCAAACAAGTTAAGTGCTTTGCCTTAGTGTAAAGCATAACCCAAGTGGGAAAGGATGCGTTTACGCAAAGTGACCTTTGACTTAGTTTGACCAATAAGGGAGTAAACCCGTTACGTAATTATAGAAGACGTAAGCACGGGATATGAGCATATGGGTGCTTTCACATGATGTTACGTGAAATATATAAGCTCCCTAAGTTTACAAAAGCCTTGGCTAGAGGCGATAGCTAGAAAACATGAGTTGACGTTTTCCCGTAAATGGGTGCTTTAAAAGTTGGATCTCTCTAATCCCAAAACTCGTTTCGAGTGTTCTCAATTAAGCACATAACATATTCATACCTGTATTGAAAGATCCACATTTGTCGGGTAAGGGGAAAGCCGACTTTCAAAATTCGTCCCGAAAATCACAGACGCCTGGCGCGTTACCCACGCGTTGACACGTGGGAGGCGCGCCAGCAGAAGACGTGTGATTCGGGGAATTTTGGCTAACGTTTGTTATTTTATATGTTTTGATGGTTTATTTGTCATCATTAAAATATAAAGAGATCTTGATCATGTTGCCTCAACAATGTTAAACACACTTTTATTCTTTGGATGACCATTCAAAAGAGATTACAGACTCAAGATAGAATGATGATCTAGAATAATAATGTGGATATGAGATGTGCTCTATGTAAATGGTGTTGTGACTCTCATGATCACTTATTTTTTCAGTGTGAGTTCTCTAAAGAAGTGTGGACAGCAATGAAAGTTAAGTGCACTGGAAATGATTTGCTTGATGAATGGGATTTAATTATTCATGAATTGTGTCTTATGCCTAAATGTAATAACATTGGTATCATTCTCAAAAAATTGGTTCTTGCTGCTACTGTTTATCATATTTGGAATGAAAGGAACTGCAGGCTCTTTCAAGATAAAAGGCAAGAAAGCAAAACAGTTGTGAAGATTATTTGTGACAATATTAGACTGAAGCTTATGAGCTTAAAAGTTAAAGATAATGCTACTACCAAGAAAATTGCTACACAATGGGATGTCAAGTTAAATACTCAGCAGAAGTTAAGTGCTTAAGGGGTGTTTGGATATGCATTTTAAAAGAATAGTTGATTCTGTATCTAATGGGAATTTGATTGAAAGTGGATGATATGAAGATCTGCTTGTGGAATATGCTCCTGGTTCTTTTAAAGGGTGTTTGGATTCATGTTTAACAGAAGCAAAAAGTCTTACATTGCTACTGTTATCTTTTACAAGCCATTACAATTGTGAGGTACCTTGTATCTTGGAGTCCTATCTTGTGTAACTGTACCTATATTAGACTCATAGTTGTTCCTAATTTGGCCTTGGGAGGAAATTAGGAAGCTATGCTTGGCTATGTAGGAGGTATATCACAGTAAGGATGTACCATAAAGTATGGCCTCCTTTTGTGAAGGGTAAATGGCTTTGGAGGCCTATGTATGATGAGTGGAATAGCGAGGAATGAAAGATGAACCTGCTTGGTCCATTCAATACATAGGCATAAGAGGTAATGGTTGGTCCTCCCTCAAGGGGAATGTTTCTAAATGTGTGAAGCCGACTGTAAAGATGGAAATGTAGCACATTTGGAAGAGCCCTTGATTTGGAGGGGTTATGGGTTCCTAGTGATGCCATTCTCCAATTCCACCTTTGTCTACTGTGGTGGCAGGTTGAGTGGCTTGGTGGAATTGAGCAATGGAAATGTAGCTAGATGGTAGGTGCAAAAAAAAGTGAATAGATGTACTGTGAATGAAGGTGCAGAATGCAATTGCTCTGTTTTTATGTTTAGTCAGAGTTTAGTTGTAGCATATATTGGATATAAGTATGTTTAGTTAGAGTTTAGTTGTAGCTGAATTGATGTTTTCAGTTTGTATAAGTTTTGGGTGTGTTCAAATCTTTGATTTTTAAGTTTCCTGATGTACAATCTTTTGATATATTAATATAATTCACCTTTTGCACAAAAATAAAATAAAATAAAACTTTAAAAATTTTGATGGAGAATTTGATTGAGGAAAAAAACACATAAAAATATGGGTGTCAAATTTATGAGAATAAAAACTTAAAAAAATATGAGATAATTAATAAAATATTAGTGGTTGAATTTTAAATATATTATATGGAGTTAAGTGTAAAATTGAAAATTTCCATGTCTTTTTGATAACTTTAGATAATAAACAAATAACCCTTACACTTTATACCCTTACACTTTATAATATGAACTTTGTTTACAATTACATGAGTATTAGTATTAGTTTGAGACTTTCATCTATTAAACTTACAAAATTTTATAAATGTATGAATTTATTTTAATATACGTTAAATACTTTTAAAATAAATATTAGTTTTAAACTTTCATCTATTAAAATATCTTTTTACTATGTACGTTAAATATAAATAAGAACTCATATTATTCTATTTAAAAGTTTAATTTATACGCACACGGGGTTTGAATATAAAATATAGTTAAATTATTATTAACGGTAATATAAATATCAAATGATAAGTATGAGCTACTGTGATATGAAAATAAATATACGCAATTGTACTTATAACGACTTATGTAATTATTATTTAAAGTTTATATATGGATATCCAGAAAAAAAAAATTAATAATTTTACGGAGTATATTTTAACTTCATCAACGCTCATTATGTGCTACTAAACTTGCACATTTTGTACAAAATAATATCAATAGTAAAAGTTAAACAACAACATCAACCTCAACGTTAACGTCTATGTCAGCTAAACAAAGTTAAATCTTTTATCCAATAAAATTTTATAAAATATTAATTGATATTAATACATAATGAAAAACTCATGCATACTTATTAGTTGTACTTATATTACAATTTTCACGGTTAAATTTTTATATGTCCATATAGTAAACAAAAATTTTAAAATAAATTTGATTTATATGTAAACCCATGTGATCAAAGAACCTTTGACCCAATAGCATTATAAAGTGATACGCTCAAGAATCTAATACTAGGTCGATGCCATGATTATATTTACAATTTCTGCTAACTATTTTTCTTACTTTCGTAAATGTTGATGCTCTAACTTTTTAAAATATACATAAGATTTTCTGTTTTTAAACAATAATACTATATAATTAATTTTTTTTAGAAAAACCCTGTGCGTGCACGGGCATTATAAGTAGTATCACAACTAATTAAACACATCTTAAGTTCATTTTTTTGTAGCATTATTAATATACGTTCTTTATCATTAATACTAATCAGTGAACTTTTTTTTTGAACACAATCAGTGAACTTGATGATTTAAACTTTTTATAGCATTCAAATGCCATGAGGCGTAGATACAACATTTGAATTAGGGGTGTTCTTCGGTTCGGTTTTCGGGTTATTCGGTTAATTTGGTTCAGCTAATTCGGTTAAAAGTTTTTTTAGGGTCAAACCGTGAACCAAACCAAACCGAATTCAAATTCGGTTTTCGGTTCAGTTTGGTTGAATTCTAGTTCGGTTTGGTTCAGTTTGGTTTTCGGTTTAATCCAAATTACACACTTTATTTAAAAAAAAAAGAAAAATATACAAATAGATTTAGCCAAAAAAATTATTTGAAACATAAAAAGTATTTTTTAATATTAGGATAAAATTTTATTGTTATATATATATATATATATATATATATATATATATATATATATATATATATATATATATAAAACATTTTATTGATCTTTTTATATATATAAATATATAAAAATATATAAATTTATATGAATTCGGGTTTCAGTTCGGTTTTCGGTTTTGATTACCAAAATCATATCCAAACCGAGAACCAAATTAAAAGTTCGGTTTGGTTCGGTTTTGAAAAATTCGGTTTGGTTCAATTTTCGGTTTATTCGGATTTTTCGGTTTTCCTGCTAACCCCTAATTTGAATAGCTTATTTGGAGAGTTTGCTTTTACACGAAAATAAAGCATATGTCATTACTACAACACCGGACTCAACAAAGCCCAAACCAAGTTAAATGGCCCAAATATCATATCAACTTTGGCTCGAATCATCCAAACTGGTTCTAGCCATAATTTCCTTGCCAGAACAAATTACGGCCGCCGGAAATTCTCGTGTGGTAGCAAAACTACATCTATTGTCCAATACGGTACGTTAAAAGGCTAAAAATACATCAGTGCTTTCTCATGTTGGTAAAGTAAAAACTGAATAATGGAATTTTGTTGAAAGATGTTTCGCTAGTTCCATCTCTTATATGAAGAACTTTTTACATGCACAAAGAGCTACCGTAAGCACATAATCATCGGATCATTCAACATTTTAAAATCTTAAACTACTTCATGTGCCTCCCAGTAATAACGATTGATGAACTTCGTCTGCAAAAAAAAAAAAAAAAAAAGTTTTGAGTAAACATGTACTTTAGATTATGAAAGATCAAGGGCAAACATGTAATTATGTAAAAGTAGCACAGACAAGTAACTTGATGGCCTTCATCTTAATAATAACCGCAATAAGCTTTACAAGCTAATATATATAGGTTCCTGGTTTGGAGTTCCAAAGGGTTGCCAGGCCATTATTAATAATCTATATGTTAAATAAAGTGATTTAGTAGGTTATACTTTCGGTAAGGTTCCACCAGCTTGGAGCTTGAAACCATTTCAACCTCAATTATGGGAACTTAGACCTTTTGATGCGTTAGAGATTAAATAAAAAAACAGCCTATAAACAGGCCAAAATTACCAGCTTTATGGTATAATAAGAAATTTACCGGCTAAAGAAAATGATAAGCAATCAAAAGATTCTTTAGGTAACTTGAGGGAAAATAAACAAACCTTTTTGGGGACTTTTGGGGAGTAGTTTGTAGCATCAGGGTAGAATTTATAAAACCTTATCCTCCGATCCTCACTTGCCTACAAGATGTCATTTTACAAAATTATAATGAAAAATCGAGAAGCCCTTTTCTCAAATATGATTACAGAAATTTTATCATGTCAACATTAATCTATAAATTTGAGAAAACATAGACTTATATTGATATATAATCAATAAAACCAGAATTAACAAAATAAATTGAAAAAGCTTTACCTCTTCCAGGAAATTGTCATGATCGAAGTCTGCAAAATTTTGATTCAAGTTAATCCACCTTATAGATGCAATATTAATGAAAAGCAAAACTAATGAATGAAATGATATTACTGAAACAGATAGTATTCAATACTGATTTACTTACATGGCTCGTAGGAACCAGATTCCTTTTCACGATTAATGTTTCCACTGCGTCAAAACCAAATTTTAGTCATATAGTTAATGTAGTCAAGAAAATCAGAATGAAAGTGTAGATTTAGAAAAGGGGGTCATACCCTCCTCCTCCCAGATGTGTTAGTATGAAAATACGAGGTTTTGCCTTAGAAGCTGCAGCCCTAGAAAAATGAGATGGAAAAATGAGACTTCCTTTATAAGAAAAATGAGATGGAAATTTAGACTGAAAATCTATCAAATAGAGACTTCCTCCATAAGAAAAGAAAAAAGTATTCTTACGTTGGTGATGTGTAAGGCACCCATTCCAGATTACAGCTTTGCATGTCCACAATTTCTTCATCTCGTAGAGTGCAAACTGGATAGAGAATTCCAATCTTATCGGAAGGTGGGCATGAAGATGATACCTTATCGACCAATAGTATATATTGTTAGAATGAAAACAAGAACTGAAGTAATTGCCTGGATGATTATTTTCATAATGTCCAGCGCAACAAATACCATTGTTTTCCGCCAGATGGAACCATTCTACTTACCGCAGTGATGATGGGTATGCAGGTGTATATTTCTTTATCATTCATCAAGGCAACGGTCGCTGAAAACAAAGAAAGTTAAGAAATGTTTTATTTTGTCTTTTTCAACAAAGTTTCATTGATATACTCCAAAGTGTATAGTCTCCTTTTAGGACATAAACGGATGTAATACTTACGTTCCAGAGAAGAAAAAAGATACACATTTGCGGCATTTAAGGGCCCATTCTCTTCCAATGCATTCTGATTATGTGATTGCATGATTAATAACTTTTGTTAGTCCAATTAAACAATATGAGCACGTAAGTTTTTCATATAAAAATACGCACCTGCAGATTATTAAAGCTCCATTGGTACTCCATAGGCATAGTCCACTGCGCCATGTCAAAAAAAAAATCAGTTGTGTAAACAAATTAATTAAAACTATCTAACAGATAGAAAATGATGGTAGCACTAACAAATTCCGGTGAGAACCCAACAGGTAAAACATGCTTCCACAACTCCTGCTAAATTAAACAAAAACAGATTAGTAAAATGTAAAAACCAAGCAAGTAAAAAAAAAAAAAAAAAAAAAAAAAAAAAAACAAAAAACATTTGCAGCTTTATGCCACTGATCACGGTACACAAGACATTTGGATGTCGGGTAGTAGAGGTGGCAATTTGTGCCTAAAATTAAAAAAAAAATTGGCTAATTTTGACACATTTGCAAAAGATTTGGGCACATTTAGCCCCCTCATTTTTTTGAATTGGGCGTATATAGCCCATGTAAAAGTTAAACGGGCACATATTTTCTCTAAATTGGAGAACGTTACAATTCTTTTAAAGTAAAAACTTATAGATTTAATATGTTTAATTGTTTAAAAATAAATGAGGTGTTACGTTCGAGGAATTTATATCGTCGTTTTGGGTCTTTTCTAAAGCGATTTGTATAACATGCACCGTTTGGCCCACGCCCATTTAGCCCGTGGCCCGTGCCCGCCCCTTTTGCCACCTCTATCGGGTAGTGACCGTTTGCCCAGTTGGGTAAACATTCTCTGGCAACCTCTACTCAATTAAAAAACAATAGAAGACGAAGAAAAGAAAAAATCCAAAGTTAAACAGTATAATCATAATGACTTGCGACGGAGAATAAAAAAAGAGACTAATATCGATAGACCTAACCAATCAACAAGAATTAAAATGATGCAAAATCACAAATAAGTTCTATAAAAATAAATGAAACTTACAGAGGTGCCGCACTGGTCTTCATAACGGTTCTCCATCCCTTCTGAATAAAAGAAGAAACAACAACAGGAAAGGAGTTGATTCAGATTTTAGTTGAAATGTTACTTGAGTATTATATGAGGATCATAAACAAATAAATGGTGATACATAATCAACCACATGCACCATACGTATCATGTATGCATCAACTGCTTTTGTCATGTAAAGAATGGTCCGTGTAAACACATAACACTAATGACAAAACATATGGATACAGACATCTAAATAGAAACCTTAACTCGGTGCCAAAAACAGCATTACATTAACATAATTTTAACAAAATCAAAGAAACAGGACCAAGTTGTTATTATGGTTTTTTCAGAATCAATCTTTATACAAATTATAAGTTTTATATACAAATTATATCCGAATCTTATGAATTTGTTAGTTTAATTTTTTTGTAAACCTTAAAAAAAGATGAAAATCAACCAGTCAACATCATAGATAAACTTGAAGATACAAGATTATAAATAAATGATTACTAACTCACTTAAAAAAAAAAAAAAAAAAAAAAAAAAAAAAAAATCCCCTTGAATTCTTTTAGTTTTCGACCGAACGGAACTCTGAAACTTGAAAACAAACACACAATTTGCAGCAGCTAATATGTTCAACAGAAAAGAAAGAAACCTTGCACATATTGCCTCACAAACTTAACATCCATTGAATAGAGATGAGGGGGAAGAAAACCGACTCGAGATACAATTAGAATACATAGTCGGCTGTGACTCTTAAACAAAAAGAAAGGCACGTTTGCTTGGGACACAAACAAATACAAACATTCTTACTCCTATACTTGGCTGATAAAAACTAAACATGAACACTTTAACCTCTAGACCTAAACATATACTAATATAGAGACTAAACTCTTAACAATTTCCAACCAATTTGGGTTAACCTCCACATATTGCCTCACAAACTTAACATCCATCGAATTATAATTAATAAATAAATGAACAGACCACAGGTTTGCATGTTACCTTAATTCTCTTGGCAATACTAATTAGTTTCTCAGTCGTGACTGAATATTGGTTAATGAGTACTGGTATTTATATGATGATTTGCATAAAAGAGTTCTAGGTCCTTGTAAATAAACTTATAACCCTGAATCCATTTTATATCTAAAATAATCCAAGATCCATCGATATATATGATCTAGTAGTTAAAAAATACGTAAACTGTAGAAAATTTTACCTTATAATTACGTAAGAAGAAGAAGTCGATAAGTTTGTTACGCTAAATAAATAAAATCAATCTATCTATTTATAAACTAGCAAAAATCAAATAACCGACCATATTGAAAAAAGGTTTCGTGTTAGGCCCTTAGCAGGCCAATTGGGCCACGGCAAACGGATCAAGAAAGCACCAAAGTGGCAAGAATCTTTTGTGATGGGCTATAATTTATCTACCATATTTATTTCAATGTTTAGGAATATCTTTGTGTCATATTATGTGGAAAACTAGAAGGGGGTTGAATAGTTTTCCCCTCTTTTTCGTTTATAAAAAGTTTGTTTCAAAATGTTGATTCGAATTTATTGAATTGTTTGTTTGAAAAACCTTCAATTAGAGTATAGTATGAAAATAACATATAATCAATATGATCAATTATATATGTGAGCTTTTGGATTAGTTTTCCAAACTTAGTTTTATGAATGGAGCTTTGGTTGATCTTTATGTGAATACGTTTTCCTTTTAAAATCTTAAAACGTTTTGTATCAAATTATCTATCAAGTTAAACTCAATATGAGAAGTGTGAATAATGATCTATTAGACTATATCATATAATTATACACATAATCACAATATTAACTTGTAACTATAACACAATTAATCATCATGACAATATAAACAACTATCAACACATATGTGCAGGCATAGATATAAAGCGATAAGTGCAAGAATAAATATAAAGAGATACAAGAAAGAGAATGCAAACCGGACACGATGATTTATAGTGGTTCGGTTACAAAGACACCTTCCTTGCCCTACTCCACTCCCCGAGTCACCTACTCGAGAGTTTTCTTCACTACTCAACAAGCTCCCTTTTGGCGGAGAAAACCTTACACAACTTTTGCTTACACCAATTAACGACACTAAGCTAAATGTCGAGTTCTAATAGTAGCTAGAACAAATCTCACAACTTCAATCACTACACAACTTCTACACGACTTCACGACTTCTTCACTACTTCACAACTTCTTCTATACTCCACTACATATTCACACATCTATTTCTTCACAACTACATAACTTCTCCACACTACTACTTCTTCCCACTACTTCTTACTCACTCATAAACTCACTACTAAGTAAGATCATCTTGATCTACTTATTACATATACATAACTCACAACTTCACATAAGCACTAACTAGATCCTAATACATCTTTGGCTTTAAGATAGGGAAGATTCTTCTCTTGCACTTTGAGTGGGGAAGGATTGGATCACTTGAAACAAAGACTTATAATCTTATGATCAAAGGATTTAGAAGGATGTTTTGAAGGGATTGGGACTGAAAATTTTCGTGCAAAAGGTGAGGTAAAATTGCAGAAATGAACCAGTATTTATAGGCAAAAATTTCTGACAACTGGAGCGTGCCGGTCCCCTTAATTGTATGGCCGGTCCCTTTAATTACCAAAATTGGTGAAAAAGGGTCAAGTGAAACGGTCAGAAATGGTCAGAAATCTTTGTCTTTTCTGGTGAAAGTTTATTTGGTGAAAAACTAACTGATTTTGGTTAAAAATTTGAATTCATCTATTTGTTATGAATTAAACATTTTTCTTTAATTACCAAAATTGTTTTTCAAAAATATATAACATGTTTATATCATTTTATAAACTTTGTAATGTTTAAATAAAATCCCTTTGATCATAAAATGTATTAGACATTTGTTTGTACATACCTTAAGTGATTGTTGAAGCATACTCGAGACGTTGAGATGTCGAGGTTTGTTGACGTATGAATGCATAGATGAATTTTGATCACAAGTAACTTATGCACTTTACGTTATATGTTGTAACTTACATCTTTGTCATCATCAAAACATGAAGAGGATATTTAGATTAAATATCGTAATATTTATGCCAACATATTAGAAATGTCTTTGTGTCAAGAGTCCTTATTTAGGTATGTTTCGTATTTATCTTGTGTTACAAGTCTGTTATTCGGCTATATATACCGAATAGATTATTAATGAAAGTTGATAGTTTTGTCAAATAAATCTCTACTTTCTCTTATCTATTCTTACAGAGCTTGCACAGTGCTACATTGATGTGAGTAAGTCGTATCAAGTGGTGCTTTCATTGCACTCATGTTCATAGATGAAACACCGGTTCGAGGGTTGCTTAAAGAGCAACAGGATCGACCCGAAACTTTGGCGCATCAGCAGGCCGCGACCTTCCAGTTGCAGTTTGATGTGTTACGTGCCGAGTTGCGACTTAAACTAACCCTATACGAATAGGTTCAAGAGAGTACTTTCATCTTCAAGTACATGACCACAATCAAGCCTTCAAATACATGACCGCAATCAAGCTTAACAAAGCTCACATGAGCATATGACATATGATAAACCAGCATCGTAGAAAGGATAAACATAAGCACAATCAAATCTGTCAACATGATTGCCAAGCAAGAGCAAACTTGATTAGCAAAAACTTAAGATGAAAGATAAGATATAGCACTAGACAACTTAGCACCAATAACTAGGTTTAGCACAAGCATTGTTTAGAGTCTGCAAAATCAAAGTCACTATGGAGTAACTAATTTAAATGCATTTGGAATATTGTCTATCGTAAACAAGAACTAAAGTGCCATCAATCAACTAACTCCATCACCTTTAGGACCATGATCAAGTAATCGTACTTTCTGGTCTCCGCTTCAACCTAAAAAAATCTCATCAAGAACCTTCAAATTTGATGGAATTATAAAACCTTTAGCTTTTAAACGAGTGAGAGTCTGCCAACAAAAAGATAACGTAAAATGAGAATTGATTGTTATAAAGTCAAAATGAAAATGGAATTGGTATGATTCATACAAGTGATCGACATATCCAAACAACCACAAATTCCCAAAGTAAAAAAAAAAAAAAAAAAAAAAAAAAAAAAAAAAAAAAAAAAGTTTATGTACCTCTAAACATAATTCCCCAATTTTAACCTCCTTGGCATGGGCAAGGTTACGTAGATGTCCTTTAAGCATCTCTTCATGTATTTGTTGCATGTCCGTTGAATAATTTAGTTCAACGTTAATTAGTGAAGACACATTTAGCAACATAAGACCCTTAGACAAATGTCCTTTGATTGCTAGTGACAAAATATACGGAGCATTGATATGGATGATATACATAAAATTCTTCAACCCCAAGTTCTTAACACTCTTGTTAGTAGCATTATCAATCCGCTCAATTCCATAGCAACAATCTAACTCCAAAGTTTCCAAAAGAGGACTTCCGGATAAAATATTTTCAATCATATTTTGGTCTATTTTCGTTCCTCTAATATGCAAAGTCCTAAGGTTTTCTCAACTAATGACACCCGCTTGTTCAAATTTGCACCAACACAAGCTAACATGGATAAAACTTGAACATGTGAGAAAAAGCCAGGTAAAACAAACCCATCGAATCTATCAGAAGAATAAAGACACCACTAGTAAGTCATATTAAAATCAACCTCTTGAACATTACCACTAATAGCCCTACGAATACAGTCGCTGACATAAATCTGGTTGTGTTAATAGGCATGCAGTTTGCGCTTGTTGACTTGATGGGTCTGACTTCTTAAGATTCTTTTGAGGGATGAATAGAATTACACTAAGTTAAATGGGTAAAGAAAAGATTAGAAAGCTGAGGCCAAAGATGTTGCCATCTTTTGGAAAGAGTAGCTGTTCTTATGGCATATTTTGTGTCATCTAAACAAGATAGGATTTCAACGAGTAGGCAATCTGATAATAAACTTATTCGATCTTCTATTATTGGCATGATGGTAGAACAAACACAGCCGCCTGCCTCACCAAATCATCCGATTTATTTACTTCCCCTAGAAGAAAAATAATCGGGTTTTTATTAGAGTAGAATGTGGCCCACAACCCACCTTGATAATGAATTATCTTTCTTTTTAACATAAATAAGCAAAATTAATTAATTATTATACGAGTACCTGTGCATAACAACGGTATTTTCTAGCATCAAACAACTATAGTTGTGATCATATTGTGGTACGTGTTTCGTGTAATGTTTAAACATAAAACGTGAAAATATCAAAATATAATTGCAAGAGGTTGTAACATGCGATAATCCAATTAAAACAATAATTCTTAGCATGTATCAAAGAACATATAAAAACATTTAATGAAACTGAAAATAAAAATTACATCAATTATTAGATAACTAACAATGCGATGTACAACTTGTGTTAACGCTCAGTTTGCGTCAACCGGTGTGTATGCATTTTGTTTCAAAATTTTATAAGATTTTAAAACTTACAAAAGCAACACAATTTGTAAATTTGAACTAATTTACATTATCATCTAACATAAATTTAGGTAGCATCGTTTACTCATTTTGACAAAAACTTTTATCAAGTAACATAAATTTAGGTAGCACAGTTTACACATTTTGACAAAATTTTTTATTTTAACAACTTATATACCAAATCTATCAAATATATAAAAATTTACACACACATACTTTACACAGCTTATCTACAATGTATCAACATACTCCTTAATTTTCACATTCATTCTACCATAATATACCTAACAATTTTATTAACAAAACATACAAAATGATAAAAAGATAACCAAACACAATTTACAAAAAAAATTTAAACAACCTTTATTATACTAACCAATATACCAACATATTTTAAAATAAACTTTACACAACCTTCATATGCTTCTTACTTTCATTTTAGTACACATAACAAAAAAGACCAAAAGGAAAGTGTATGGATCTAAAAAAAATACTTGAAAACTTGAAGTGTTTGTCGTCGGCAGTGCTTATTTCAGCTGCGGCTGAGTATTCCGTCAACATAGGCGGAGGCGGCTGGACTGAAAAAAACAAAAAATCGTTATAAAACTATGATATATATATATATATATATATATATATATATATATATATATATATATATATATATATATATATATATATATATGTATATATATATATATATATATATATATGTATATATATATATATATATATATATATATATATATATATATATATATATATATATTGTATCTTTATTTTCAGAACCCTGTTAAGTGCGCGAACTGCGAGAACTCTAATTTTGCATTAGAAAACATGTATGTTCATATAAAATATGTATGTTTTCTTACATACACCTTAATACACATACATGCGTAACATACATTTTCATATAAAACCCTGTTAAGTGCAACATATCAATGCAAAATGGTTTTATATGAACATGTATGTTACGCAGGTATGTGTATTAAGGTGTATGTAAGAAAACATACATATTTTATATGAACATGCATGTTTTCTAATGCAAAATTAGAGTTCTCGCAGTTCCCGTACTTAACAGGGTTCTGAAAATAAAGCTATATATATATATATATATATATATATATATATATATATATATATATATATATATATACACACACACACACACACACACACGGATAATCCTTCAAAAGTTGTTTAATATATAGATCTATAGAAAAAAAAAGTACATGAAAAACCTTTCTGTTATGGTGGGTTTGAGGCATGGTGGTGGAGGCTGTGACGTGGTAGTGGCTGTGACATGGTAATGGTTGTGACGTGGTGGTGTTGGTGGTCTACGGCTGTAACGTGGTGGATGCAGGGTGGTGTTGTTGGTGTTGGCGGCTATAACTTGGTGTCGACAGGTGGTGGTCGGATTGTGATGTGATGTTGTTGTAAATGAGTGTGAATGTATGATGTTGTAAAAGTAAATAAATGGGAAGAAGTGGTACTTGGTGGAGGGTGTGTGAGGAATGAATCAGAGAGAAGGATAGTTGTAAATGAGTGTGAATGTATGATGTGTTATCACAGAGGATGAATTAATATGTGAGGCAATGTCCAACCTTGCATTTTAATGTCCAACCTTGCATTTTCTTCAATAGTTCGATTTGCATATAGTTTCTATTTTTGATTGGCATAAAGTTTCTATTTTGGATTTGCATTGATTAATTCATTGGCAATTCACTCGCAATTCACTTATGATTTTCAATTTGCATTCATTGACTAATCATTTCTGACATTGATTGACATAATGGTCATATACTTTCCATATTCAAAACAGATTTACTCATCGAGGCAACATTCATTCGATTTTCTAAACTTTAACAAGGGCATTATGAGGATTGACCAAAAATTTAGTTTTTCACTTTTCACATTTGACCATTTTTCTATTATAAGTAGTTAAGATAAGGGAGTTGATACTCCCACCATATTTATTGATTCAAATACCACAACTGTGCATTGCAGTGTTATACGGTACAATACTGTAATGCACAAGTTGTGGTGCAAGCATTAAAAAATGTGTTGGGAGTATCAACTCCCTAATTATAAAGGGACAGACAAATTCTTCTAACGTTTCACCCGTTAGTAAAAGTGACAGCATAATATCAAATGCTACATGCATTATATAAAGAGCATTGATTGGGATGCTTAACTCGTATAACTAATAATATGCCTAAACATATATGTCAGCATCCTATTGGGGACGGCAGGGGGACCCACTTCTTCACAAACCGATAATTTATGGCCATATTTATTAAGCACACAATTAGTCACATATTTTAGGCCTCCTAATCATTTTCCTTATATAAATACTCAAAACTGAATGCTATTAAGTTGTGAAGATGGCATGTTTTCCGATTTGTTAATAAAAAGGTGTTTGCTCAGTGATATTTTACATAAATATATGAAATAAAAAAGTTTTGCCCAATAATAATAATAATAATAATAATAATAATAATAATAATAATAATAATAATAATAATAAAGTGATGTTATAATAATAATAATAATAATAATAATAATAATAATAATAATAATAATAATAATAATAATAATAATAATAATAATATCTTTCTAGTGCTCCACTCACGCCGCTGATTAAGCCCGGAGGTGGTATCCGTCCCATTGCTGTGGGGACTGTTTGGAGGAGTTTAGTCTCCAAGGTGGGTGCTTCTATGATCGGCCACTCCTTGGATGGTTATTTCAATGATCTACAGTATGGTGTGGGGGTCCCTGGAGGGGGGAGGCTATTCTTCACATCGTGAATAGGTTTATTGAAGACCGAGGTGGCGAGGAAGGCCTTTATATGCTATTGGTGGATTTCCAAAACGCCTTCAACTTGGTGGACCATGAGGTCATGTTACAGGAAGTTCGCTTGCGTTGTCCTGCCATTTCACGTTGGGTGGAATTCTGTTACTCTAGCCCAGCTAGATTATATTATGGGGAACACACGTTATGGTCGCACCAGGGTGTACAACAAGGTGATCCACTTGGACCTCTCCTTTTTGCTCTCGTGCTACATCCCTTGATATGTAAGATACGAGACTCCTTTAGTATTTCCCTTCAAGCTTGGTATCTAGACGATGGTACTATTATTGGGGATACCTTGGTCGTGGGGAAGGCCTTAGATCTTATTATGTTGGATGGACCACGTCGTGGCCTGCACCTCAATATTAATAAAACTGAGGTTTTTTGGCCAAAAGAAGAGCCCAGAAGCATGCTTGCAGGTGTCTTCCCACCCAATATTGCTAGACCGCTGCATGGGGTCAAATTATGGGTGGGCCGGCTAGCATAGACTTTGTGTTTAGCAGTAAGCTTATTATGAAAAGGGTTGCTAAAACTCTTGAGCTCATGGATGCTGTTGCTAAGATTAAGGACCCTCAATGTGAGTTGTTGCTCCTCCATGCTTGTGCCGGCATTTCCAAGTTATATTTTTCTATGTGCACATGCTCTCCTCGGGTCTTTGAGTGTGTTCACATCATATTCGATGCTGCACTGCGTTCCTCTCTGGAACGTATTGTCACCGCCTCTGGGCCTGGATTTGGTGATTGGCAGTGGAGGCTGGCAACCCTGCCATTTGTATTTGGGGGACTTGGTGTATATTCAGCAGGGGATGCTTTGAGCTATGCATTCCTTGCATCTAGACTACAATCTGCCAAACTACAGACTAAACTCCTCAGACATTCTAATATTGTAACCTTTGGAGATCGACCTTCTGAGTAACCCGGATGAGATTGTTGCCCCCAAACTCATGAAGAAAATGGCAGATATATATTTCACACGCGTTACCAAAATGGCTGGATCCACATTTTGCCTATCTTCCCGACAAATGGCACTCTGGAGGTCGCAAAGGGAAGACTACACTTCAGACTGGCTTAAGGTGCGTATTATGTTATCGGGTAGGTGTTCCCTTTTCTCTGTTCAGATGCCATGCTCAGCCTACTCCAAGGTTTTCTCCGGGGATATTAATGGAGACCATGATGTATCATGTGCTGGCACTATTGGTATTAAACATCAGCATAACATGGTGCGCGATACCTTAGTTGACATCTGTTCTCGATCCGGGGTCTCGGCTCGTAAAGAGGTCGACATCGGGTTGAGTGGAGATAGTGAGCAAGTCTTACGACCAGCAAATATCCTGCTCTATTTCTGGGATGGAGGGCAAGACGTATGTGTTGATTTGACGGGGTCGTCTCCCCTCACGCAAACTGGTATGATTGATTTTATGCCAGGTCGTGTGGTGATTGATGCCGTAAAACGTAAGCGCGTCAAGTACGGAGCTAAATGTGCGAATATTGGATATGGGCTCATCCCTTTCTCGTTTTCCTCTTTGGGGGAACTTAAGACAGATGTGGTGGCCTTACTTAAGAGGATCTGGAAGTTCTCTATAACTCAAGACATCGGGGCGCGTGCTGCTACTCATATTTTCAGTAGGATTGGTTTTGCTATTGCTAAGGGTGTGAGGGCCCAGATAGTTTCGAGGCTCCCCACTAATTTCTTTTAATCCTATGGTTTTGTTTCTAATGAAAGTGATGTTTATAAAATAATAATAATAATAATAATAATAATAATAATAATAATAATAATAATAATAATAATAATAATAATAATAATAATAATAATAATAATAATAATAATAATAATAATAATAATAATAATAATAATAATAATAAATGCCGGCATGGTTCTGATTTTGTGTCACCCCCTGATTGCGGTGATGGTGTTGTTCGGTTTGTGCTATATAACCTCACCAAACCTGATGTCCCCCCTTCTTCTGTACATCTTGATCATGTTGAGGAGTTGGTGCTTGACGAGCATATTGGTTTTACTTTGCCTCTCCTCGATAGTTTGTTTTCTAAAGGGCTGAGCACTGTTAAATCCATCCCTCCCAAATGTCGTTTAGGGTTCTCACGGGTATTAAAAGGAGCTCTTGATAAGGTGATCTGCACGGCTGATGACATTTCCTGTTGGGTTAGTTTGTTAGTCTTGCCTCTTTGTCTCCTTAAAACCTTTTGCCCGAGGAGTAATCAAGAGTGTTGGTCTGCTACTAAGCGTCAATGTCAAGAAGAGTGTATTGTTAATGCCATTCGATCATGGGGTACGCCTGGTGGTAGTTTGCAGCTTGTGAGAGAGGTTTTAGCCGAACCCTCTCCATCATGGTCTAATATTGTTGAGGATAATGTGGACATGGTTGACCGTAATGTCAAGCAGTGTAAGAGGAAGATTTGTGATGGCCATTATACTGCGGCTGTCAGAGTTCTTTCTTCTTCCAGTGTTGCGCCTTATGATGATACTACTCTTGAGGATTTAAAAGCTAAGCACCCTTTCAAATATGCTCCCCTTCTGCCAGATATACCTATTGATCATCAGCACCTCACTTCATCTCCTGCTATGGTTCTTGATATGATTAAGAGTTTTCCTCGTGGTACGTCTTGCGGTCAGGATGGTTTGCGTGCCCAACACCTTTTGGATTGCTTAAATGGTGCTGTTGTGGCTATTTCTGATGAGTTAGTCGCTTCTATCACCCAGGTGGTGAATCTTTTTCTTGATGGTAAATGTCCCAAGGTGTTGGGTGAGTATATTGCTAGTGCTCCTCTCACACCTTTGGTCAAGCCAGGAGGTGGTATCCGTCCAATTGTTGTTGGTACCGTTTGGAGGCGTTTAGTCTCCAAGGTTAGTGCTTCCATGATTGGCCTTTCTTTGAATGGTTATTTAAATGATTTGTAGTTTGGTGTTGGGGTATCTGGAGGAGGAGAGGCTATTCTTCATGCCGTGAATTGGTTGATTGAAGATCGTGGGGATGATTTGGGTCTTTCGATGTTGTTGGTGGATTTTAAAAACGCCTTCAATATAGTGGATCGCGAGGTTATGTTACGGGAGGTTCGCCTTCGCTGTCCTGCTATTTCACGTTGGGTGGAATTCTGTTACGCCAGCCCAGCTAGATTATATTATGGGGAACATACTTTATGGTCTCACCAAGGTGTGCAACAAGGTGATCCACTTGGGCCTCTTCTTTTTGCTTTAGTGTTACATCCTTTGGTATGTAAGATTAGAGATTCCTTTAACCTTTCTCTTCAAGCTTGGTATCTAGATGATGGCACCATTATCGGAGATACTTTGGTCGTGGGGAAGGTTTTAGAGCTTATTATGATGGATGGACCTCGTTGCGGTTTACACCTCAATGTTGATAAAACTGAGGTTTTTTTGCCAAAAGAAGACCCCAGAAGCAGGCATGTAGGTGTTTTTCCACCTAATATTTCTCGTCCTTTGCATGGTGTTAAATTACTGGGTGAGCCTGCTAGTTTGGACTTTGAGTTTAGTAGTGAGCTTGTTATGAAAAGGGTTGCTAAAACCATTGAGCTTATGTGTGCTGTTGCTAAGCTTAATGATCCTCAGTGTGAGTTGTTGCTACTTCGTGCATGTGCTGGTGTTTCCAAGTTGTATTTTTCTATGCGCACATGTTCTCCTCGAGTATTTGAGTGTGCTCAGGTTTCATTTGATGCAGCACTTCGTTCTTCTTTGGAGCGTATTGTTACTGCTTCTGGACCTGGTTTTGGTGATTGGCAGTGGAGACTTGCCACCTTACCCTTTGCTTTTGGGGGGCTTGGTGTATATTCTGCAGGTGATGTCTTGAACTATGCTTTCCTTGCTTTTAGACTTCAATCTGCCAGCTTACAGACTAAGCTTCTCCGACACTCTGGTATTGTGACTTCTGGTCATTCCTTTGAAGATGCCTTATGTACTTTTAATGCGAAAATGGAGATTGACCTTTTGAGTAACCCAAGTGAGATCGCTGCCCCCAAACTCATGAAGAAATTGGCAGATATACATTTCACACGTGTTACCCAAACGGTTGAATCTACCTTCCGCCTATCTTCTCGACAGATGGCGTTATGGAGTTCGCAAAAGGAGGACTACACTTCAGATTGGCTTAGGGTGGCTCCGATATCTGGGTTGGGACAGACTATGAATGCTAGGACTTACCGATGTGTGTTGTGTTATCGGTTAGGTGTTCCTCTTTTTTTTTGTTCAGATGCCGTGTTCAGCTTGCTCCAGGGTCTTTACTGGAGATATTTATGGGGACCATGCTATATCGTGCCTGGGTATTATTGGTATTAAACATCGGCATAATGTGGTGCGTGATGTTCTTGTTGATATATGTTCTCGGTCTGGAATTTCGGCTCGTAAGGAGGTTGATATTGGGCTTAATGGGGAAAGGGAGAAACCCTTACGTCCAGCTGATATGTTACTTTACTCATGGGATGGTGGGCTTGATGTATGTGTTGATCTGACAGGGTCGTCACCCTTGACGCAAACCGGTATGGTTGATTTTGTACCGGATCGTGCAATTATTGAAGCCGCACAACGTAAACGCGTCAAGTACGAGGCTAAATGCGTGGATATTGGATATGGGTTCCTCCCCTTTTCATTCTCTACTTTTTGAGAACTTGAAAAGGATGCGGTGACGTTACTAAAGCGCATCCGAAGATTCTCGGTGTCTCAAGACATTGGAGCATGGGCTGCAGCTCATATTTTTAGTCGGATTAGCTTCGCTATAGCTAAGAGTGTGGGGGCCCAGATAGTTTCGAGGCTCCCCACTAATTTCTTGTAATCCTACGGTTTTTCTTCTAATGAAATTGATGTTTTATAATAATAATAATAATAATAATAATAATAATAATAATAAAGTTAAACAATTTATATATTAAATGCAACTTGCATTTACACGAAACTGAATGCTATTAAGTTGTAAAAGAGACATGTTTTACAATTTGTTTAAAAAAAAAGTGTTTGATGATTGATATTTTATGTAAATATAATATATCAAATAAAAAGTTTTGTGAGTGATATTTTATAAAAGTTAATCATTTATATTAATTGTCTATTAAGCAGCCAAAGAGCAACAATTTGTTAATCGTTCCTCTCAAGCAACATTATAGACAACGTAATAGAAATTACAACTTTAACAATCAATATATCCGATGGTATATAAATCAATTAGAATTCTTCTCTTTAGCCGATGTGGGATCACCAACCACAAACTTAAACACATGCCAATAAAATTACGGGAAAATGTTGCCTAATAGTAACAAAGTTTCACAACTGTTCCAATTCAGTCACTCGAACTTTATATTAACTACAAAAACCACTCAAGTTTAAAAAGTGTTCCAATGTTGTGTAAATGTTTAAAATAACTGCATCGTTTAGTTGTACCTTGATAATAAATACTCACCCCCTGAATTTCACTAATCTCAACCAACTCAATGTACAACCAAGTTATGCACACTTAAGAAAAATCAAAGTCACAAAATAATAACAAAGTTTGAGAACTGTTTCATTTTGGTCACTCAAACATAAAAATTACATAAGAATGGAACACTTGTGAAACTTGAGTGGTTAAACCTCACAAAAAAAAGTCTGAGTGACTAAATTGGAACACTAATGAAACTTCATTACTATTTAATGATTTTTTCCCAAAAATTACAAAATGTTCAAGTTAGCTTTAAAAAAAAAAAAAAAAAAAAAAAAAAAAAAAAAAAAAAAAAAAAAACTTTTTCTCTTGAAGATAATTCGATATAAAAAACGTCTTTATATGAATAGCAATTTGCTGATGTGGAGTTAATATGCAAAAATACACATAGGTATACTCTTTCTTATAATATAAAGCCGATTTATTTCAAATTCTTCAAGTTCCTTCACTATCTTTTGTTTATAATCTTTCTGCTATGTACGTATTCAAATTATTGGTTTTAGTTATCCAGAAACATTTTTAAAGGAGTGTTTGGAGTTCCTTGTTTTAAACTGCTTATCGCCTTAAAAATTAGCAGGTTAATACATGTTGTCCTTTTAGTGCTTATTTACTCTTAAATAAGCATATACCAAAAAGACTCAAAATTGCTTATATGCTTAATAAGTAAGTTGATAGTCAGATAAGCACTTAAAATAAGCGATATATCAGTTTCTCACACGTACTGGTGTAGTCTAAAATACTTGTTCTGGATGTAATTCTGATTTTTTTATCCAAATTTTACTTTCATATATATATATATATATATATATATATATATATATATATATATATATATATATATATAGACTTAGGATCAAATGAGAAACATAATTAAGATGAGAAGAATGAGAAGAAACTACAACCACAAATATTAGATGCACCTATAAAAAATAGATGCATCTCCTATTATTTCTCTTTCCTAATTTGAAATATGTGGCTATAATTTTTTCTCACTCTTCTTATTTCATTAATTCTTCTCACTAGATCCATACTCTATATATATATATATATATATATATATATATGGTAAAAGTTAGAGCTTCGCTAATGAGGTTGGTTTTGTGCATATGATCATATCAGCCGATTGCTAAATTTTGACCTCCGTGTCTTCTGCCACCCTTGACTCCTTCCGCCACGACCACTCAACTTGTAAATGAATGGTCCGCACCCTTGCCATCACTCACCGCTAGACCGTCTTTCATGTGTCCTAGATTTCGTTGTCCTCAATCCCTGCCCTTTCTCTAATGGTATATTTTCTTGTCGGTTGACTCTTTGACCACAACTTTCCCCAAATGAAAACACTTTCCTTCCCACATTCTGAAAAACACACACACACACACACACACCAATTTGAAAACGAATTGCAAATCCTAACCTCATTTCCAAAGCTCCGGTAAGACTCTTCTTATTTGTCATTTATTTAAAGATATGGATGATTAATTCATTACCAAAAAATTAAATAAAAGAAATATGGAGTTAGTGTTAGATTGTGTAATGCCTTGCATACAAGGCAATGATGAGTGATGACCTTAATTCTGTTTCATTAGTCTCTAGGAAATATTTTGAGATCGTTTCTTCAACGCGTACACACCTAATTGTGTTCCAGTCACCTCATGGATTCAAGAGATAGCTGCTAAGTTTGAGCGTTTGAAATCTCTATCCACTCGGAACATGGTTGTGTCTGACTCTGATCTCAAACGCTTGGTGGAAACTCGAGGTCATAGTTTAAGGAGTTTAGAGATTTGTGGGTGTAAAATGTTTTCAGAGGATGGTTTAATTGATATTGCAAGTTATTTTATTGATTTGAGAAGTTTGCGTTTAGAAAATAATTGGATAAAAAAGGTGGTTACAAGCCAAATGGGAAATGGTTACATGAGTTGACCCGATTACCTGACCGAGTCGATTAAATACCCGATTTTCAAAACACCGGTGAAACCCATGTTGGTGTAAAACCTATTTAGAAATTAAGTCCATGTACCAAACAATTTTTTATACTTTCAGGCATGGGTGGCATAATAGGTGGGTCGGGTCGGGTTTGAGTCACGGGTCTATATGGGTCGGGTCTAGAAACATGGATCTAAACAGGTTGGGTCTGGGGTTTGATATGTTCGACTTTTTTTTTTCTTTTTTGAAAAGTAATAATATTAATTAAAAAGAAAAGAAAAGAAAAGAAAAGAAAAATATCCGATAGAACATCATCATTTCTATATATTGGTGATTGACTCTTTGACCAAATGAAAAGACTTTCCCAATTCTGAAAACACACATAACTTGAAATTGAACAGCTATCCTAACCCCATTTCCAAAAAAACTCTGGTAAGACTCTGATTCTTCTTGTTGTTTCTCATTTATTTAGAAATATGGATGAACCCATTATCAAAAAATAAATTATATTTAGGGGGTGGCATCGTACTCGGTGTGGACCCGGCATGAGTCGGCATGCCCATTGCCTCGATGTCGGCATGGAGGAATCAGCAAGGGCTTCGGTGAACATCATCGAATCGGTAAAGAAGGGATCATTCAAAATTCGAACGTTGGACCCTTTAATATTTTGACCGTTTGGGTCTTTTTCCAAAAATAAAAAATAAAAAAAATAAAAAATAAAAAAAATAAAAAATAAAAAAAAATCCTTTAAATACTCACCATGGTTAGGCATCACATTGCCATTAAAAATAAGTAGTTAGGCATGGTTAGGCATGAAAAGTGTTGTATTGAGTCTATTGGCTAATTACAAATTATTTTGAGTATTTGTTAGGCAACATTGCCACCACCCTTATACCATTCATTTGTTATTTATTGATTTAATCTCTACCATTGGATAAAAAGAGGATGGATGGTTTAGATATTGTGATTTGTTCTTTAGATATTAGTGGTTTGCCATAAATCTCACCTCATGTAAATATATGAAATAAAAAAGTTTTGCTCAGTGATATTAAAAAAAAAAAAAAAAAAAAAAAAAAAAAAAATTAAACAATTTATATATCAAATGCAACTTGCATTTACACGAAACTGAATGCTATTAATTTGTAAAAGAGACATGTTTTACAATTTGTTTAAAAAAATGTGTTTGATGTTAGTGATATTTTATAAAAGTTAAACATTTATATTAATTGTCTATTAAGCAGCCAAAGAGCAACAATATGTCAATCGTTCCTCTTTAGCTACATTATAGACAACATAATAGATATTACGGAGTACAACTTTAACAATCAATATATCCAATGATATATAAATCAGTTAGAATTCTTTTCTTTAGCCGATGTGGGATCACCAGCCACAAACTTAAACACATGCCAACAGTGGTGGAGCCACAAAAAACGAACATGGGGGGCAAATTTTTTTTTACACTGCAGGTGAGTACACAAATATTCAGCAACAAAAATGTCATATGATTAATGATTAGAAGATAGCAAAAAGAGATTGAAGTTTGCACTAATAAAAGGCAACATATATTGTGACAAAAAAAAAAAAAAAAAAAAAAATGTAAATAAAGGTCAGAATTTAAAAGATGAAGGGACATTTTTTCTTCGTATTATTAAGTGGTTTTTTTATGGTTAAATTGTTAAAATCTTTTATATTCCACTCAAAAATAATAAAAATATAAAGCTTTCTGAAATACGAAATGCCTTTTATGTTAATCCGAAACAATAAATATATGAAGTATTACTTGGTACTAAAATTCTCGCATATTTACAAATAATGAAATATAAAAATCTTGATAATAGTTAAACATTAGCATGATAAAGAAGTTATTACTACAAATTAGTGTTAAAATAGATTTAATCATTAAATTTATCTACTACTAGTATAAAAATAAGAGAGAACTGCAAAATAAATCCCTGTGTTTTACAGGTTTTGACATTCTACATCCTTGTCAGAAGCTTTTGGCAATATACATCCCCCGTTAGGCAAACGTTTGCCACAATACATCTCTCGTTTACAATGAGGACTAATGTTGCAAATTTTTTCTCCGTTATCTCTTAACGAGACTGAAAATATTACACCGTTAGCCTACGTTAGCCAAACATTTGCACCGTTAGTCCTCTTTTTTAGAAAAAAAAAAAAAAAGTTAAAAAATTTTATAATTAAAAAAAAAAAGGAAAAAAATTTTAAAAATTAATTTTTTTTAAATTAATATTTTTTTAAAAAATCAAAATTAAAAAAAAATAATATTTGCGAAAAAAAAATAATTTTTTTTTATAAATAATAATTAATTTTTTTTTTATAAATAAAATGCGTAATTTTTAAAAAAATTTAATTTTTTTTATAAAAATTAATTTTTTTAAAAAAATTAATGTTTTTATAAAAAAAATTAATTTTTTTTCGCAAATATTAATTTTTTTAAAATTTTTGATTTTTTTAAATATAAACTTTTTTAAAGTTTTTTTCCTTTTTTTTAAATTTTATTAAAAAATGCGTATTTATAAAAAAAATTATTTTTTTTCGCAAATTTTAATTTTTTTAAAAAATTTTGATTTTTTTAAAAAATTTTGATTTTTTTTAAATATAAACTTAAAAAAAAAATCATTTTTTTTATATTTTTAAAAAATGCGTATTTATAAAAAAAATTAATTTTTTTTTCGCAAATATTAAATTTTTTAAAAAATTTTGATTTTTTTTTAAATATAAATTTTAAAAAAAATTAATTTTTAAAATTTTTTTCCTTTTTTTTTTAATTTTCCTTTTTTTTTTTAATTTTAACTTTTTTTTTTTTCTAAAAGGGAGGACTAACGGTGCAAATGTTTGGCTAACGAAGGCTAACGGTGTAATATTTTCAGTCTCGTTAAGAGATAACGGAGGAAAACTTTGCACCGTTAGTCCTCATTGTTAATGAGGGATGTATTGTGGCAAACGTTTGCCTAACGGGGGATGTATATTGCCAAAGTTTCTGACAGGGATGTAGGATGTCAAAACCTGTAAAACAGAGGGATGTATTTTGCTGTTCTCTCTAAAAATAAAGTGGATACTTTTTAGTCTCTAGGAAATATTTCTATAGCAATTTACTACACGTATAAGAAAATTGATATTGATTAATAAAAATAGACACGAGTAAAAGTTAATTCTAAAGTAAGGGTGAGTATCGGTCCAGGACCGGATCGGATAGACAAGACCGATGACCAAATTAGCCAAAAAATCAAGACCGAGGACCGGACCGAATGTGGTCGGTCTGGTCCGGTCCGGTCCGGTCTTGTTCTGTCCGGTCTAACACGGCTAAATAATCGGTTTGTGGTCCGAACCGGACCGAGAACCGAATTATCCAAAAACTCAAGACCGATGACCGGACCGAATGTGGTCTGTCCGGTCCGGTCGGTCCTTCAGTCGGTCCGGTCCGTTCGGGTTGTTTGCTCAACCCTATTCTAAAGTATCTTGACTCATAAATTGTAAAATGAAATACTGTACCTAATTTTAAATAACCGGATGAAACCAGAATAAACACAAACTCAATGGACCCAAGTTAAGTTTGAAAAATAGAGTTACAACACTAAAAGCACTAAAGATTGACCATTTGACCTACATCTAAATGCCTTACTACCTCCGAATGAAAACGGTTTCCCAATTCTGAAAAAACTTGAAATTGAATTGCAAACCCTAACCCCATTTCCAAAACTCTGGTAAGACTCTTGTTGTTTCTCATTTATTTAGAAATATGGATGAACCCGTTATCAAAAAATCAAATAAAAGAAATATTTCCTAGAGACTAATGAAACAGAATTAAGGTGTTAGATTGTGTAATGCCTTAGGCTACCCACAGTAAGGGGATTCAATCCCCTTACTTTTTCCTGCCACGTCAGCTTTCTCTCTCCAGCAACCTGCAGACGATTCAGTGCCCCAGTAAGGGCGACCTAGTTCAATTAGTTTTTTTTTTTTTTTTTTTTTTTTTTTTTTTTTTTTTTTTTTTTTTACATGCATGCAAACACTCCTTATCAGCCAAATACGTGTTGTACATGCAAAGCTCAAATAAGTGTTGTACATTAATCCATCAAATACGTGTTGTACCAAAGCCCAATCTCCCAATACAAACATTTAGTGCATCCATTATTCAAGCAACTTTTTCCCATGAACTACACTAAATATTAAGGAGTGTTTACCAATACAAACAACAACAATTTGTATAAACTTGGAGCAAAAAGTAAAAAAAAAAAAAAAAAAAAAAAAAAAAAAAAAAAACAAGACAGTCGATCGCATGCACGACCGTTTGGTGTTTTTGTTGTTGCTCGACCGAGTCTCCACAGCAAAGGGATCAACTGGGAATCGATCACCCAAGTCGATCGGCATGCCTTACTGCATGCAGCCTTACATACAACAAGACCACCTTAATTCTGTTTTATTAGTGTATAGGAAATATTTTCATATCGATTCCTTAACGCGTAAACACCTAACTGTCCATGTGCATTTCGCCCCTCACCCCGAACGTTTAACCCATAGATTCCCCAATCTCGAGTCCTTAACACTTAAGTCTTACTCCCGTGGATATTACACCCCTAGCAAATGTACTATTTCAGTCACCCAATGGATTAAAATAGCGGTTAAGTTTGAGCGTTTGAATTCACTAGCTATCCGGAACATGGTTGTGTCTCCTTCTAATCTAAAACGCTTGGCCAAAACCCGAGGTGCCAGTTTAAGGAGTTTAGAGATTCGGGGGGTTTCAGAGGATGGTTTAATGTATATTGCTAGGTATTGTAAAGATTTGAGAAGTTTGCGTTTAGATTGCAATAGCATAGATGAAGCGAAAGCAAATTGGAAATGGTTACATGAGTTGGCTTTGCATAACACGGTTATGGAGTCGTTAGATTTTCATTCCCTCTTTATGAGCTACGATATGGAAGATGTTACACGCCTTGCAAAAAAATGTAGCAACTCATTAGTGTCTCTGAAAACATTTCCATACTTTTAAAGTGATTTTATAAAAGTCTTTAAGCATGCTAAGAAGCTGCATCATTTTGGCACCGGGATTATGGATAGCGATTGGGACTATAGTGGTTTTCAATTCCCGCCAAATATTCGTGGTTTACGCATTGAGGAGTTGCACACAGCTTCATTCCCTTTTCTACTCCCTTGTCTCAATCAGCTACGGGAATTGCATCTTTACTGTGGAGATCTTAAACCAAATTGTCAATGTTACTTTTTCAAGCGGTGTCCCAGTTTGGAAGTTCTACATACAGAGGATATATGTGGAGATACTGGATTTAAATTGATTGGTAAGTTTTGCAAGAATTTGCGCAAACTTACCCATTATGGGGGGGGGGGGGGTGACTCACTCGGGACTCAAAGCTGTGGCACAAGGCTGTCCTGATTTGGATTATTTAGAGGTTCATCCCGTTAAGATTTCAAATAAAGCTCTTGCATGTGTAGGAACTCATTTGACAAAGCTGCGTGATTTCCGCATATTGTTGACAGATATGCAAGTGGGTTGCCGCAAACTTGACAATGGGGTTCGAGCTATGCTAATGGGTTGCAGCAAACTCGAGAGGCTAGATATCAGTCTTTGTCTCGGTGGATTGACAGACATGGGTTTAGGATACATCGGGGAGTATGGTCATAATCTAAGACATCTATCTCTAGGTTATATGGGAGAATCTGATGTAGGGCTTCTAGAGCTATCAAAAGGGTGCCCAAAACTAAGAAAGCTAAAATTGAACGGTTGTCCCTTTAGAGAGCAAGCAATTGCCTCTTTTGTGAATCAATCTTTAAGGTACATCACGGTTGAAAGTGATTCTAATGATGCTTTGGTACTTACTCGTCCAATGGTTTCTGCTGAGGTAATACTACTCAGAGCTTGACTTGTAATCTGCCATAAATTATTAGATTAAAGAGGTTGTATGTATCGTTTTCCAAAAACACTTTCGTCCATATTTTTTTTATTCTTTACAAAAGGTAACACGTTACCTATGATACAAAAACAATATTATTGCAAAAATGGGCAGCTTGTGCATTGATTATTGAAACTGAGGGTGGTGATAAAGGATAATTTGGTCGGTGTAAGTAACTGGTCGAAACGGGCCATTTTTTGTCCAGTTTTTAAAAAAAATACATTGTTAGAAATTAATGCGTTAGTTAGGAGTACAAAGACAATGTTTTTACCAAAAGTTCTAAACTTTTATATGAAATGAAGTGAGGGATAGTTTTGACATGTTCGGCCGCCTTTCCTTTTTACCTAAACTTTTCCCGTTTGAGATAAAACCCAACTCAAAAGACCCATTTTTGTGTAAATTGGTTAAAACTGTTTAGGGTTGAGAGACCCTTAAAGCTAAACTTCTTGTCTTGAGATTTGAATGTCACAAATACCTGCAATGATGAGAAAATGTTCAGTTTATTTTTGAAATTGTATTACAGAAATTGTCGATTTTCACCAAACCACAAAGACGGTTTCTAATTACAGTCTTTTATAACTTTGTATTTTAGCATATTTATGGATTTCATCTTTGTTGGAATTTATGTTGAGAATGTGATGGTTATTTGTTTTGGTTATGACTAGATTGAAAAAGAAAGTTCTCCTGTTCTTGCACCGAAGGCTAATAGTGGTTCTTCAAAACGTAACAATGCTCTTAAAGATGAACCAGTTGACAATAGCCCATCAAAGGCAGCTGCTACTGCGGGGGCGGCACGAGGAACCGCAACTTCAGAGTCCTCTAAGGGCAAGAGGAAAAGCGGTGAAGACGCTAAAACAGCAAATGGTGCAGCTCCTTCAAAGAAAGTAAAAACTGAAAATGTAAGTTAATACCATCTTATTTGGATATAATGTGTTCGTTTTCATGTTTAAGGTCTTCTCTCATTGGCTCTTATGGGCCTGATGTTTATTTTATGATGATGGGATGAGAGGAATGGAATTGTGGTTTCCAAATAGACCTGTTTGATTTTAGAGCACTAGGAACAGAGATGTAGCCTAGAATGGGAGATGGGTTTATATTACGTATTCGTATTCCCATATCCTCCTTCTCTCTCATCCCCAGTCTCTCTTAGTCGATGATTCATGATCTTCGCAGGAGAAGATTCATAACTGTCGACGGAGCCAGTTTAGTGTCGCTCAAGCTGGTTTATAATGTTGCCCTCGGGGCTGGAGAAGATGATCAACACCTCCTAGTCTATTTTCTACAGTTCTATTTTTCTTTTCTTTTATTTTTTGGTAACCATGATTTCCGACCTTTTGGCCGACTATTTTTCTCTTTACTTACAGTGAAATGTACAGAATGTCGAATGTGGATTTTTGGATTATGGATTATACATCTTATTCCTGTCTGAAATGAGGATCTTGAATTTGGGGCTAAACTTGCACTATATCAATTATTGACGGGGACCATTGCAATCTGTTACCTTTCTTCTTTGTACAACCAGAATGAACATTACGACCTATTTTGCTGTAGATACTTTATATCTAAACCCAACGGCTAAACCAAATAATGGTATTAGAAATATATCGGAACTCTGATTCTCATTCCTCCCATTCCCTTGGAAACACTGGTAACAAACCAAACGGAAGCTAAAAATAACTGAATTTACATGGAGTAGAGTCATTGAAGCAGAGTATATGTCATCTGTTTTGAACTAACCCTGAGTTTGATGTTTGTG
Source organism: Artemisia argyi (assembly GCA_030686995.1). Taxonomy (NCBI): domain Eukaryota; kingdom Viridiplantae; phylum Streptophyta; class Magnoliopsida; order Asterales; family Asteraceae; genus Artemisia; species Artemisia argyi. The sequence goes on from CM060677.1 coordinate 212,049,798, forward strand.
TTGGATTTCAGGAGGTGAAAGCTGTTAAAGAAGAGTCGGGTTCTGGTGCAAAGAATGGTAAAGGTGCATCATCATCTTCAAAATCAGCATCTGCTACTGGACCTGTCACAGAAGATGAAATCAGGGCAGTTCTGTTGCACAAGGAACCCGTCACCACACATGATCTTGTTGCTATGTTTAAATCTCGCCTACGCACCAACGAGGTCTGCTCTTTTTGGTTTTCCTAAGTTTCTGTTGTGGTGGTGCTTAAAATGCATGTTTCTGTATTTCACGTGTTTCTGTGTCACATCTCGCCTACTTGTCTGTTTTGTTGAAACATGTTCATAACTTTACAGTAGGTGTTGTGAAGGTACATCAAGCCTACTCTTAATACCATCATATGTTCATGGCTGTTTTGATTTAGCTAGTGAATCAGTTTGCTTTTCAAACTTGTTTATTCTACTTAATTGACAATAACTGGATTGGAAATTCGTCTTTCAAGATGAACAGGTCATGTTACTCAGGATATGGGTATCAGTCATTGACAAAGTCAAGTAGCATTTGATTATTTTCATCAATCAACCACAATTGATTGTTGCTTGTTTGCCCAGATCATTTTGTTTTTACCTTCTGATTGTTTTCATCGCCTCGTGGATTATCATTAAACTTAGGAAACTTCCTGTTGCAGGATGAGAGTGCTTTTGCAGATATCCTGAGGAAGATTTCAAAAATACAGAAGACCAATGGTCCCGGCTATGTGGTTTTGAGGGACTAATGAGATAGGTTTGGTTATCGTAAACTAATTCTAACCATTTACCTGAATTGCCTGACTTCTTGGTATGCATTTTACGTTGCTGATTACGTTATTTTCTGCATGTGTTTTGCTTTAGCAACTTCTGGATCTGTTAAGATGGTAGAATGCATCATTTGTCTGGTTCACAGAGTTGATTTTCTGAGTCCGTACGATGGGAATTTACGTCCTTTGAAGAAATTTCAATATTAATTAGATTGTGGACTCTGCTGATTTATATTACTGTTACCAGTACTTGTCATCAACCAAATTCCCTTTTGCGCAAGACTTTGGTGTACTTTTTTGTGTGCTAGTACCTGCCTATGTATAATAAACTGGTCAATTGTCACTGGTGTAGTGTTTTGGTGAATGCTGTTTAGAGTTATATACTATTTACACACAAGATTTTCAACAATTCTTGTAATCTTGTGCTACATGAGACTAGATTGAATGATCTTTTTTTTTTTTTTTTTTTTTTTTTTTTTTTGCAAATGATTCAGACTATCTATGCTAAAAGTGGCTCAAAACAGAATTGAACTTTACAGTAACCATAATCAGACACTAAATGATTATAAGGTTAATCTTAATCGAATTCTTCAACTAAAAAGATGATTTATACAATAAGGATACAGCACAATCCGACTCATTTGTGAAGACTTCTAGGTACTAAAAAATCCAAAATATAATGATTATATAGTTTCTTTTTGCCAAGGAAAGGAAAAAAGTTGTCACAAAGACCATGCGTATTGTCTGAATTGCTAAGCAGGCTACTCGAAACCTTTGGCTTCCCCCTACATTGATCTATGTTAGTTTTTTCATTAGATTAAAATCCGAAATCTTTAACATTTAACTTAAATTGTCACTGAATCTTTAGCATGAACCTCAGTAATCGATGGTAACATGTATAAAAGACAATCTGGCCATCTATGGTCCAAGCTTCTAGCTTGTCCATGCGTTTTTTTCTGTTTGTTACTTTTATTACCTTTGTCGAAACAAATTAAGAAACAGAAAACTTGAGATCGTCTATCTTCGAACTTTTCTTCAAGCGATCAGTAGAAAATAAAAATGTCAGCCTCTTTTGGAAACATGTCACACCCCCAAAATCGGGTACCGGGTTTGCTAGAAATAAATATTAACGAAGTTGACCGGGTCTTAATAAAGTCATAAGAATGATAAAAATATGTTGGGTACAATTACTGAGTGTTCGGGTGATTATTGTTTAGTTTTCACGAAAACCGTCGTAATATTCATAAGCTTACGTTATAAATAAAATAAATTTCCAAAATACTGGGTAAATGAATATTATAACTTTTATGATGATAAAATGGATATAAAAATATGTCGAGACCATTGTGGGAATATTTAGATATATTCGTCGTGTATAAACCGGGTGTTAACGTTTATTATAAATACTTATACGTAAAACGTTAAATGTATCAAATATATAAATTTGAAAATTCTAAGAGTGGTATAACATGAATATGCTGTTATGATGATATGCAGACTGTCTCTAGTCCGTATGCAGTGTCCTTAGCACTAATGAAATGAATTCGCACCTAAACCAATCCGGTTACGCGAATTTGAATACCCGTAAACTAAATTTACGATGAAATGTGTAATGCAAGTGAATGATGAAATCTTTTCCGGCAATGAATAGTGTTTAGTGAATAGTAAAATTCCTGAATGCTTCTCGGAATGTCAAACTGACACCAAAATGATGAATAGTAAACTGATGAATAGTGTTTTTGATGAATAGTGTTTGATGAATAGTGTTTTCCAAAGTTCGGGGAATGACCTGAAATGGTGAGTTGTGACAGTCTTCCCCTCTAAAAGGAACTTCGTCCCGAAGTTCAGTTTATGTTGGTATCTGAGAATGTATTGGTGAAAAGGTGATGATATTCGAGAATTCCAGCGAACTCTAACGATAGGAATTCGACTCTGCTTCAACTGTTCAACCTCTCGGTCCATGATTTCTACTTGTTCTCCTGCAAGGTTTATGTTCGACTTTGGGGTTGGATTCCTTTCCAAATGAGATTATGAGTGACTAATCTGAAAAGCTGATAATACATGGTTGTGTAATCCTGTTGCTCTCTGACAATGTTCAAGTCTGATGGCCACTATGCCTACTCTGTCTGAAATATTACATGGTCCAGTGTATATCGGGTTTAACTTTCCAAGTTTTCTGAATGATAACATGCCTTTCCTAGGCAGAATTTCATGCCTTTCCTAGGCAGATCTTTCAACATAATTCTGCCTACCAACTTGAAGTTTTAATGGTTTACAACTTATTGAACTTGTAACTGATTCTTGATTTGTAGGAAATTTCTGGTTATCTCATGAATGCCTACTAGACTAGTGAGTTGAGCCTTTTCTGAGTTTGGCCCATCAATAGATGGTCTGCGCTTCTTAATGTTTTAGATGTGATACTGGTAATATATACTACTGAATTCTGCCAGAATTCAAGTTTGTATGCTAGTTGGTCGATTCTAAAATGAATCTTATTTGGTCCAATATGCTAAAGGTTCAACCTCTCTTGTTATCCAATTTGTATCATGCCAATCCAAGGCAATGCTTTTAACTTAATTTGTTCTCCCACTCGAATCTGGATGGTTTGTTGTTCAGGATACCCAATCCAAATGATGTGTGTTATGTACCAATCTAACTTCTGCCAGTTTCTCGCTGTTGGTGTGATAACTATTGTTGTAGATGAATTTGATTTATGTTAAATGATTAGTCCAACCATTTCTAGGGTCAACCACTCATGCTCTGAGCATACTTTCCTATGTTTGAATTGTTTTCCCGCTTTGACCATCGGTCTGAGGATGATAGGTGATATTTACATCTAATTGGGTTTCTGAAGGAAATTCTGAAATGATTGCTTGAAGTCCACGGTGAATTCGGTTTCCTTAACAGGAAATAACTGAAATGGGTACAATAAACCTTTGTGACTAATTCCACAACGTTCGGTCCTTCGAACTTGGCGTTATCTGAAAGGGATAGAATATAGGTAACAATTTGATTCCTTGTGTTTTGTTCATAAACCTTCCCCGAATAAATGAATCTACAAGTTTAAGCAAACGGCTTTCCAAGTAACATTTTTTTTTTCTTGATGTTTCAAACAAAGGCATAGGTGTCTAACATGTTTGGATAAAGTCTATTGGTGAGGACATGTTCAATCTATAGTCTCGGTTAAGAGGTTGGATTTATCTCTATGGTGTTGCTTAGTGAGCACTCGTATCTAAACGAATCTTGTAATTCAGTCAAGCCAATACTTTCTAGATGATGGAATTTTTGGTGATCAGGCCAGTGATAGTGGTTCGAATAGTTTGGTGATATCCTGAGAATTCTGTTGAGTTTTGAAATGGTCTTAATGTACCGAGAGATTCTCCTTATAGATGGTATGGAAAGTCTTTCCTAGAAAGGTCATTGATAATATCCACTTAACAATATTAGTGGTAGTGAGGGATGAGTGGCATAGGAAACTATATAGTGTCAGCTAATTCCTTATATATATGGGGATGGGAAAGAGAAATAATAATGATGGCGAGAAGGGAAGAGACTGTGACAACTGCGACAAAATTGATATTGTGATAAAAGAAAATACTGTGATGTAAGTGTATTGTGCATAGACGTAAATGTTCATGAAATTAAATGACCAGTTGACGTGCTTCCAGGCGGCGGTTCACGAGGTGATGAAAAGTATGAATGTTCTGACAACGAGGGTATACGCACACATGCATGAAACATTTAGAAATTGAGTAGAGAATTCAATCCAGACAAAATTTTATTATAACCATTCTCAGTGTTGCAAAATTCATTTCTGAGTCACACATAGGTGGTCAGCCTATATCTCACTATCCCGGGTTGAATATAGATGACCAGTCTATATTCCACCGAGGTTCCATGAATTTTGAAATACTCAGCTCAGTCATACTAAGACTATGTCCTTCCTAAAAACCAAGACGTTCTGAAAGACAAAGGCAGGTGACCAAAACTCGAGGTCAAATGATGAAACTATGCAAGGAAAACATAATGCGGTGACATATATGATACGTGAACATGCTTATATGAAAGACAATTATAGTAATCAACTATAATAAATGAATATAATATATCAGATAATGAGACACAAATCTCATCACCTATGTCAGCGACTAACCACAAATGAGGCTTTAGCTTGGCAGGCAGGCACGTGACGGTCATAGGGTTAAGTTTTCGTAAAAGTAGCTATAGTCTAGGTTTTAAAAACACTTAGTTCGCTATAGCCAAAGCTCTGATGCCAATCTGTCACACCCCCAAAATCGGGTACCGGGTTTGCTAGAAATAAATATTAACGAAGTTGACCGGGTCTTAATAAAGTCATAAGAATGATAAAAATATGTTGGGTACAATTACTGAGTGTTCGGGTGATTATTGTTTAGTTTTCACGAAAACCGTCGTAATATTCATAAGCTTACGTTATAAATAAAATAAATTTCCAAAATACTGGGTAAATGAATATTATAACTTTTATGATGATAAAATGGATATAAAAATATGTCAGGACCATTGTGGGAATATTTAGATATATTCTTCGTGTATAAACCGGGTGTTAACGTTTATTATAAATACTTATACGTAAAACGTTAAATGTATCAAATATATAAATTTGAAAATCCTAAGAGTGGTATAACATGAATATGCTGTTATGATGATATGCAGACTGTCTCTAGTCCGTATGCAGTGTCCTTAGCACTAATGAAATGAATTCGCACCTAAACCAATCCGGTTACGCGAATTTGAATACCCGTAAACTAAATTTACAATGAAATGTGTAATGCAAGTAAATGATGAAATCTTTTCCGGCAATGAATAGTGTTTAGTGAATAGTAAAATTCCTGAATGCTTCTCGGAATGTCAAACTGACACAAAAAATGATGAATAGTAAACTGATGAATAGTGTTTTGATGAATAGTGTTTTTCCAAAGTTCGGGAAATGACCTGAAATGACCTGAAATGGTGAGTTGTGACAAAACATAAATGAAACCTTCTTCTTCAACTTTCGACTACCGTTTCTCTTCAAAGTTGGAGTCAATATCAAATCTTCATCTTCATTCTCATCTCTTTCATCAACCATCGCTAAGTTCCCACATCTATTCTCCAAGGAAAAACTAATTCGTGGAGTGTAGAACTCTGCGCTTCTAACCTCAGGCGAACTCATAACTTGGTGGGGTGGTGATCCTGCATTGACAACTTCTAGTTTAGTAGGATTCATTGCATGATAAACAAGATTGCTGTTTGGCGATCGCAAAAGCCAGTCATTTAAGGTTATACTCCCTCTATGCACTCCTTGCTCTACTTCCTTGGCTTCTTCATAAACTCTTTTCCTCGTCCTAGCGGGTGGTTGATGATGACAATGGTAGAACATGTTGCTTCTTTAGAGCAAAGTCTTGAACCCATGAATGGTTTTGTATATTTTTTTATCGTTTCCTGGTATGTTTTTCTAGACTATATTATTAGTCGAAAAATAAGAAATGATGGAAATTTCCAGGCATAATATGAAAGTGAAGTAGAAACAAAATCATAAGGGATACGATGATGATTGAATGTACATATAATTTGTATATATAAGAAAAAACCGATCACCTTAAACTGACATGATTGAAGGTACATATAATTTGTAACACGAAATATATATACTTAAAATGAGACAGGATGTCGATCGCATACTTACTAATTGCCTCATTCGGCTAACACTTTGGATGGGCCTATCTTCTCTAACCAGTTTAACAATTCTAGTAATGTGGTTAAGTGTCCTACATGAAGCCCGTTCTAAAGTGGCCCAATACATGGTCCAACCCATGTTATACTCCAAATTTAAGTATAACTACTTGTTCGGTTTCAAAATGTACCTTTCATCCGTTAGTAAAGTGACAATATCTTAATTTGCCCAGTTCTGTTGTAGTGACACGAAACTGAATGGAGTATTAAGTTGTGAAGGTGACATGTTTTACAATTTGTCTAAAAAAGGTGTTTGCTCAATGATATTTTATGTAAATATATCAAATGAAAAAGTTCAAACAATTTATATAAGTTGTCTAAATGTACCTTTTCACCTGTTGGTAAAAGTGACAACATTATATCAAATGCAACTTGCATTACATAAATACACAAAATTGAATGCTACTAAGCTGTGAAGGTGACATGTTTTATGATTTGTTTAAAATAGGTGTTTGTTTAGTGATATTTTATGTAAATTTATCAAATAAAAAAGCTAAACAATTTATAATAGTTGACTAAGTTCACACCAAAGAGCAACAATACAACTAATCATTGCTCTTTCATGGAATCAAAGACAACATAATAGTAACTGTATCTTGCATACATGTTGTATCCAGTGGTATATAAACTAATTAGAATTCTTCTCTTTAGCCGATGTGGGATCACCAGCCACAAACTTCAACACATTCAAGTCACAAATCAACTTAGCTTTAAATAAAAAAACCTCTTTATCTGTATAGCAATTTACCAATGTGGACTGTGGAGTTAATCTGCAAAAATACACATAGGTATAATCTTTCTTATTATATAAGTTGTCGATTTATTTTAAACTCTTCAAGTTCCTTCAAATGTTACCATCTTCTGTTTATTATCTTTCTGCTATGTACATATTCAAATTATTGGTTTTGGTTATCCCGAAATGTTTTTAAAGAAGTGTTTGAAATTGCTTGTTTTGAACTGTTTATCGCCTTAGCCTTAAAAATTAGCAGGTTAATACCTGCAGTACCTTTTAGTGCTTATCTACTCTTAAATAAGCATATAACCGGTCTTCAACCAAAAAGACTCAAAATTGCTTATCTGCTTAAAAAGTAAGTTGATAGTCAAATAAGCACTTAAAATAAGTGATATATCAGTTTCTCACACTCGTGTAGTCCAAAATACTTGTTCTGGATGTAATTCTGATTTTGTTTTTTCAATTTTACTTAAATATATATATATATATTTTCGTAAAGTTAGAGCTTCGCTAATGAGGTTGGTTTTGTGTATCTGATCATATCAGCCGGTTGCTAAATTTTGAGCTCCACGTCTTCTGCCACCCTTGACTCCTTTAACCACGACCACTCAACTTGTAAATGGATTGTCTGCACCTTTGCCATCACTCACAGCCTAGACCGTCTATCATGTGTCCTAGATTTCATTGTCACAAGAATGAATATATATATTTTTTGATCAACTTGTTTATGGGTCAGCATATATAGGTGGGGCTAACTAGAGGCGGAACGAGGGCTGGTAAAGGATTTGTGCGAGGTTATGCACTTCTGCACCGACGTGTTCGCAATTAAGATCCATCGACCCAACCAGCCTACCCTGACATGCATGGTTTCTGATCATGAACACATTCCGAATGATTTAGCGCTAACATCATTGGGGACAAATGTGAGGGGGGCTATTGGCAGAATGTCAACAATGATGATCAGTAGAAGAGGATTTGGCAGAGGTTATGCTGCTGCACTCAAGCCAAGCCAACAGCCCAAGATCCCGAAACAACAAGTAGCTAGACGTTATTACGTTCTTACATGCATGTGTAAAATTTGAGCAAGCCATAGATATAGAACAACTTTTTTTGTTTGATATTGAATTCGTATTTATCTAATGCACTAGTGTATGTATATTTTTAAAAATCAGGTCAACTATATATACACATGAAATAACCCCCTTACTCGATCTCTAATTAATAGTCTTTCTCTTGGTCGAATTTTCGTTTGTCTGTGTCGAAAGACTTGAGAATGAATCTAGCGAATGTTGATCGAGCTCCGAAGCATTGTCAATGGGTTGAAGAACAGGGAATTAAAGATTAAAGAACCAGCTAGTCATTTAGTCGAACGTGACCAACAACATTTTAGATTATATACACTAAAGTGGCCCAATATATGGTCCAACCCATGTTCTACACCAAATTTAAGTATCAAACTACTTGTTCAGTTGCAAAATATGGTCATATGTTTTAATGTATCTTTTCACCCGTTAGTAAAAGTGACAGTATATAAATTTGATCTCAAACTATCGGCTTCTTACAGTCTAATATGTTTGAATCTGAATAGGTCAAAAAAAAAATGTTAAAGTACTTCGCAATAGGAAACGTAAACTACTTTCATTTAGTAGTGCATAACGTGGCGTAAAAAGGTACAAACATTCAATCAGCATCAATGTGTGACTGGAGTTAATGTAAAATGTAGTTCAACTGTTGTCATTATACCAAGCTAAATTATGTAACAGAAAATTGATTTTGAAATATACTATTCATGAAACAAAAACTCCGGTACATGCATGCACAAGTCGTTAAAAAACAAAACAAATATATCCCCACCATGACAAGTGACAAAAGGATGACAATGTGTACGTGTGATATGAATCGAGTGGTTCGTTTTCATTTAAAACTCTTGACCCCTTCTCACAATGAGAATGTATATAACTTCCGTTCTGGTCCGGTATGAAAGGCGTGTACTTTTCAACTGCGTACACATTGTAGCTACTTTTATGCTTAAAGACCACCATCAAAGGCGTGTACTTTTCAAAATTCTTCACGCTTTATATGGTAGCTACTTTTAAAGTTTTTTCACATGCTAAGTAACAATTAATCCTTTTTTCCACTCATTCAAGCGTCACAATCAACTCACTTTGTCTACGCTTATTACCGTTTATCATTTTGTGACGCCGAATAATGCCACGCTATGGAAAGCGTGTACTCCAAATATAATCACACTATTAACCGTGTACATGTCTCCTAATATGCGTGTATAATAATTATATGCTTTGTTCTAGTGAGTTATACCTTGTTTTAGGTTATATGTTAACATTATAATTATACTGTTTAGGTTAAGTGTTAACAGCGGAGTTATACACTATGAAATAGACTGATGCGCTTCACATTTACATATCAATTTTACATATGAAATAGGTTAGGTGTTACCCGAAGCTTTCCTGCATGTAAATGTGAAGCGCATCAGTCTATTTCATATGTAAAATAATTGATGTGTCATATTAGATTTGTCAACCCCACGGGGTATAAAAAACACGCAGTAAATTTCTACGGTAATTTGCATACCATATTTATTTATTCATAACGTTGTTACACACAGCTAACAAAGCTGGTTGATTACTACTGTACTAGTATTATTTATTCATTCAATTATCAAACTTTACAAACAAACTGGCCGGAATATTTATTAAACATAATCTTTTTTATTTAATGTCACTTGTCCTCCATTGATTTTCAAGCAGTCCATGTCTGCGAAGCTGCATAAGATATCAAAGACGACCATTACGGTAATTAATATGTCATCAACAACGATTTAAAATCATCTACTAGTGTACCAAAATCATAGAATCGAATGTGTACCTAGTCGCGAGAGATTCCAATCTTGATCACCGACGGCTGTCCAAAAGAAATATCCTCCTATGTTAAGTGATTTTGCATATTGTACCTTTGTTTGTACAGAGCTAACATCGTCATATCCAATCCAAGTCGTTCCTGCATAAGAATAATAAGATACGGTTTGTGCGTCATAAACCACCTTGGCGTTATTTTGGACATTGAATTGTTGCACTTCCGAGTAACGCATTGTTCCATCATTTCCACCTGGAGCCCCGATACCATTTACAGATGGATTATTTAGTTTCCATGTATGACCATATAATGGCATGCCCATCACTAACTTTTGTATTTGGATCCCAGCGTTAATCCATGATTGTAGCCCGTAACTCGTGCTAAGATTACCATTTGGATCATATAACGCGGCTGGGGCACCGGTTGCATCAGGTGTCCCTATAGGCCTATGATAATCATAACACATTGCATTGATCCAATCCAAATTCTTATTTATGGAATCCACTGGATACTTAACATCGGTAACTACTTCTGATTTATAACTCGTGGCGGCTGAAAGAAGAAGTTGTGGATTACCTGTTGACGCGGCTTCATTGTTGACTGCCACACGCCACTCGTCAAGCAAGAGGCGAAAGTTGTTCATATCGGTTTGGGTTTGAGGATATTCCCAATCCAAGTCAGCTCCATCAAAGCCATAGTTTCGTGCCACTTGTATAGTGGAACGAATGAAACTTGCCCTCGAGTTGGCACTCGAGGCCATCTTAGATAAGAGTTCTGCTATGTCATCCGAGCCACCCCCACCGATGGAAAACAACGTCTTGACAGGTGGATTCTTTGCGTGAAGGTCAGTGTTGAAGCTGTTGAGCGCAGACGCTGTTGTCACGTCTACGTCGAACTGGAATGTGACGTTATTAGGGGATAGAAAAGCATAATAAACATGAGTGAAATAAGCGGTTTGAATGTCTGATGGTCGCAAAAACTCTTTGGCCCAATCAGGCCAATAACCTCCTTTGTTTTGGGCGCTACAAATGGTTACAAGACTCAATATCACAAGCAGAAGGGTAGCTTTGAGGAATTCCATGGTTTGTTTGTGTAATAATACTTGAGTAATCCCATGCATGATGTCTTATACTCGATCGACTTTCTTTAACTTTGACAATTCTTTAACTTCAACAAACAAAAAGTCTTCCATGACAATATATTCTTTAAATTTGACTCATCATTCATCTATTGACTAACCTTTTCTAGAAATATATTGACTCATCATCATTCATCTAGTAATATAGAGCTGTACGTAGATGATTCTTGATTCATTCATCTTGTAAAATATGTTTTAACATGCAAGTAACTAACATATCTGACAAGAAATAGGCTCACGATGCTTTTCTATATTTTTTTATTTATTCTTTACAAAATTAATCTGATAAAGAAAATAGGCAAACGATCAATCGTTTACATAACAAATTAGAGAGTAATTATTCTTTTTTTTCTTTAAATAGACAATGTTTAAAAGTGTAGGTGGTGTTTGTTTTTTAAGGGGCTCTGAATTTGAATCTGAACTGCATATCTGAATCTGAGGCGTAAATGTCTGAATCTGACCGCATTTGAACGGAAAAAAAAAAAAAAAACTCATGTTTGAACCGCACATTTGCTTTTTTTTTTTTTTTTTTTTTTTTTTTTTTTTTTTTTTTTTTTTTTGTCGTCAGCAAGATGCATTCAGACACCCCTCTCAAGTATAGACCATTAAGATCTTACTGCGTCTGAACGAGAAAAAAAAAAAAAAAACGGTTTGAACGACCAAAATGTCTGACCGTGTCTGAACGGTTCAGATTAAGTGGCTGTTAAGAGCCTCTTAATGAAAAACAAACACCACCTAAAATTCTATCATGTGTTAGCAAATCAAATCAAGCGGTTTGGTAAAAGACTAGTCGACTAATGACTATTAAACGTGTAAAATTCTATCATGTGTTAGCAAATCAAATCAAGAAGTTTGGCAAAGACAGTCGACTATTGAAGCCAACTTGACATTGGATTTGTTGATGGGATTTTGTACTAAGTTTAAATTAAACGTATATATGTGATTGTCATACTTGTTTATTTTGAAATTAGTTGTGTTTATGTGATTGTAGACTTCATTAAGGCTGGTCACAGTAACATGTCTCGATCGACTTATGCGATCGATTTGGTGTTGATCACATTACTGTGAGTAATCGATCGTTGCATGGTTTTTTTGAACTCTGTCGTAATCGTGATCGATAGCTTTGCATTTTTTTTTAATTGAAATGTAATGTAACCGTTGGAAACTATAACCAAAAAAATAAATAAATTAATTAAAAAAAAAAAAAAAAAAAAAATTAAACTTCATAAACACTATAAATAAACACATGACCTATTTGGTGGAAGATATAATCCAAACTAGTTTTAGATTATACACACGAAATATATACAGTCATACACTCAAAATGAGACGGATATGATGGGCCTATCTCTAACCAATTCAACAATTCTAGTAATGTGGTTAACTGTCCAAAGTCAAGCCCGTTCTAAAGTGGCCCAATACATGGTCCAGCCCATGTTATACACCAAATTTAAGTATCAAAACTATTTGTTTGGTTGCAAAATATGGTCCAGTGTTTTAATGTATCGTTTCACCCGTTAGTAAAAGTGACACAGTATAAAACTTTGATCTGAAGCTATCGGCTTCTAACAGTCTAATAGCTCGTTAAAGAACTTCGCAATTGAAAACGTAAAATATTTTCATTTAGTAGTGCATAATGTGGCGTACCAATTAGATACAAACATTTATTCAGCATCAATGTGACTGGAGTTAGAAGTTAGCAGCTCTAGAAGGTCATTAGCATTTAGTTCAAATGTAAAATGTAGTTCAACTGTTAACTTTTTTGTCATCATACCAAGCTAAATTATTATGTAACACATAATTGATTTTTTTTTTTGGGTAAATGGTTTATTTACCCTGGTAAAAAAATATTAACCAAAAAGTATTGGAGTTCAGGCAATATGGTAGCGTACCATATTGACTATTACAAGCAAACGCACCATTTGTGCTTTCGACCTTAACAACTCATAAGCATGACATACCATACTCATGGAAATTATAGACTCCTAGACGAACACAAATAAAAATTAAATAGATCAGTTCCTGAACGTCTAGGAAACAAGGCTCTAACTTGCATTAGTTACATGAAAAGAATCACGAGGCAAGTTCCAATCTTCTATCAACCGATCCACTTTTAACGTCTTTTTAAATCTGAATGTGATAAGCTTGAGGCGAATGGTTTCCAAAATAATCACAATCACTTGATCATTGGTCCTCTTCATGTTCTTGAAAAGTCTTGCATTACGCTCTTGCCAGATGAAATAAGAGGAAGCCGCGAATATGAGTTTACCTAGCACACTATTGACCGAATTCTTACTTGCAATAGGGAGCAGCCATTGGGTGATGCCTTCCAACGACCTAGGAACACAAGTAAAGCCGCATTTATCAATCACTAAAGCCCACACCTGAGATGCAAACGGGCACTCAAAAAATAAATGGTCGTGGTTCTATATCGCTTAACAGACATTGAAACAGGTTTAAGTTGGCATCTCCAACATCCCATTGTCTCAATAAGTCTTGTGTTTTGAGCTTCCTTTGCAATACAAGCAAAAGGTGAAACGCATGTCTTGGAATGCAATGAGGGAACCAAACAACATTCGCCCAAGTAACAAGAGCTCTTCTTGGACGAATATCTTCCCAAACCACATCAACTGAAAAATCTTTTAAACCACCTAAATTGTCCCACCAATACAATGTGTCTTTCGAACCAAGGAGAATAGGAGGAACATTAAAATTGTACACAATGGGATAACGAATAGCCCATTCAATAGGCCACACCCATGACCCATTTTGACTGTGTAACTCAAATAGACTCGTTTAAGTGAATGGGTCAAATTTGCAAGCTATAAATATTAACCATATATTCTTGCTCCATATATATTTACAACTAAAAAAGTGCAACACAAATAACAACAAATAAAAGCAAATTAACTTACATATCACTAAATGCGTTGTTTAAGATGATGGTCCGGATAATGTGAAAAATCTGAAGATCAATTCAGTAATAGAAAAAGAAACTTCTGTTAACGCATCTTAGAAATGGCTTTATGCTAAAACCTCTAGCTTAGCCAAATACCCCATAGTTAAGCCAATAAAGGTAGGCAATTTGGCTAAAACATGTTTGATGCTTATTAATAGTATCCAAACGCAACTGTGTAAATAGGAAGAAGCAATAGAAGTGTTGTACCTTGATTCAATCTTGTAACAATTTTAATTCTTTGTTTCTAATATTTAATCACTTGTAAGAAAAGAAAGATAGTCAGATGCACAAACAGGTTATCTAAAACTTGAAATTCAAATTGATGAGTGCTCAAACACTCATCATTTTTGGTCTAATCTGAACTGCAAAACATAAAAAAAAACACTCAGAAATGTATCAAAATACTAAAAATATTTCAAAATTGTGTTTTATATGTTTTAGATGCAAAACGAGTAAAAACAGATGAAAAACGTATAAAGTTTGCAAAATTGGCAGTTTCAGCCCCCCAACTTTCACAAAATTACAAAACTAGTCCCTGGATATTCAAAATATAGAAAATTATCACCAAAGGTCCTTTTACAATCATAAGTTGTCATATTTTGTCCTTTGGTGAAAAATTGGAAAGTTTTGGAAATTTACACTTTTGGTCCCTAGAGTTTCAAACTTTGGCAGATTTGGTCCCTGGTGGGATATTTTTGGATGAAAAATCATTTTTAGTCCTTGGAAGTTTAAAAATATTCAATATTACTCCTTGGACAAAAGTTTTCATAAAATGGCAATTTTAGTCCCCGGACTTTGAAAATTATCATTTTTAGTCCCCGGGAATTTTGAAAAATACAAAAATTGCAAAAATGGGTTTTGGATATTTAAACTGTGCAAGTATGGACCTTATTGTTACTTTGGAAAGATTGCATGATCAGCCCTTGCAATTTTCTACAATTACAAAATTGGTCCCTATGGTTTCTTTACAAACAAAACAAACAAACCAAACCACCCTTTTTGGCCTGGTCCAAAGCCAACACCCCAATTCCCACCCCTGATCCAAGAACCTACCCAAGCCCAACCTCACTCAGCCCACCACTTCCTAAACTAATAAACCCTTAACCCCGTTTATTTTTAAACCCGGTCAAACACACATTTGACCATCCCTAACCTCCCACAAATACCACCACCACTTGCACCTGCTACCCCTGCCATGCCCTCTCCTCCACCTCACTCACCCCATATTTTGTTCCCCATCCAAATGCTAAATTCCAAACTCCATTTAATTCCTCATAAACCTCACAAGCAATCACCAACTGCCAAAAATTCTTTTCCCGCCAATAAAAAAATTAAACGGCTCAGATTATTTCAATCCATCCAACGGCCAAGAAAAGGTGTGGGAAAGTCCAAGTAACCCTCCAAGGATTATATAAGGGAAGAAAAGCAAGAAGAAAAGTATTAGTGTAGCAGTAGAGTAGCATTAGTCTTAGTAAAAATTAGATTAGGTCGTTTTTAATTTAATCTCATCCTTAGTTGTAATTGTTGGTTTATGTCACTTGTAATCAACTTTTCCAGTGTACTATTATTGTTTTCAATCATTAATTTCAGTGTTATTTGTTAAATTTTAGAAATTGCAATTTTAGTTAAAATTCTCAAATTACTCTTAAGCTGTTAGCAGTGGTTGTTTATTGCTTATTTGAGTGTAGTTTGCTCAATGATAAGTTGTTATAAGCTCATTAAACTTTGCTACTTGTTTCAATTCAAAAATCACTAATCACTCAAAATTCATAAAAGTAACAAAGAGGTATAAGAAGAACTGTAGGGACTTAAGGAAGCAGATTACATGGATGGTGAAGGATCTAAATGGTACTAGTGGTCTCAGGGGAGACTTTAGGTTGCAATATTGGGTCCTAAGTTCTTGATTGAAACCTCTAAGGATCACTGTAAGCTCATTTTTTCTTTTATTCTTGTATTTGTTGTGTCTGTGGGTAACAAGTGTTCAAATCAGTTAATTTGTGCTTATATTTGTTTAATATAAACTTAGTTGTCAGTTTTATAGCTTAGGTTGTCCATTTCTTTTGAAAATCAAAACTGTCATCAGTATTAGGGGTGTTTGGATTAGTGATCTGTGGGTAAGTATTGTTGTTACTTTGTTGCTTATTTGACATAGGTAGATTGCATGGAGTTAGTTTAGGTCAGGTATTGTCTCAAATCCAAGTTTCAAATAGCAGAAAGTCAAAACCATGTTTAATCTTTTCTTGTCTATTAACTGTGTAAATTTGAGAGATGATGCCTATGTGTAGTGATGCATAAGTGTAGGTTCTAGCTTAATTCAGCTTAGATACAACATATAACACCAATCTCAGTCCATTAGAACCATCCAAATCTCATTTTAGTCAAAATAGTTAAGTTTTCTACAAAAGTCAAATTGTGCATTCTCAGGTTTTTCCAAAAGTTGAGGCAATTGTTTTGAATTTTGTGTTTGTTTTTAGGCAGTGAAACTTGTTTAAACTTGTTCTTTACCAGCTCATCTTTGAGTTCCCAACTTCCTTTCATTTTTGTAAATTTTATCTTGGGCCCCAGCTTGCCCTAAACACACTTGCAGGGGGCATCACTCCCCTGCATCAGCAGCAACCACTCCACACCACCACCTTGGTGGTGGTCTTCTGGCCACCATGGTGGTCCACAGCCACCCATATTTGGTTCTTTGAACTCCCCACATGGTAGGCTTGGGAAATTGACCAAAACTTTGACCTTGGACTCGCTGGGCCCCATCTGTTTACCCTCATTAATCTGTCCCCATTTTCAGTTTCAAACAAAGTTCAATGTTCTTATTTTTGATCTTATTGCTTATTCTGTGGACTTCTTGTGATTTTTATGGCTTATTCATGTTCACTTAGCTCCATTGAATCAGACTCAACCATTGTGGGTTCCACTTTAAGCCATTTTAGCTCAATTCCTTGTTTGGTCAATGAAAGTCAACTGTCTCAATTTTTAGCTTGTTCACAGCTTATTATTAAGTTATAAAAAAGTTTTTTTTGTAAAATTTTGTTGTTTTTAGTTGTAAAATAAGTTTCTAAAATAAAAATCAAGAAAAATCAATTTAATATTAAGTGATAGTTTCTATTTAATGTAATTTAATTTTAATTTTCATTTTTAAATTTTAATTAAGTACTTAGCTATTTTATATTTTTCTTAAATTACTCATATATTAAAGTATTTACAATATTTTTTTCAGATTTTTATTTTGTCATTAAGTATTTATTAGATTTAATCTTAGTTTTATTTATAATTAATTAATAATTAGTTTTAAATAGCATAATTAGTTTTTATTAAGCAAAACCTAGTTTTTATATTTTTTATAGCTTTTATATGTTATAAAATAATTTTATAAATTTTATTAGAATTTTTGCTGTTCATTTAGTATTTTTCTTAATTTAAAATAGTTTAATTAGTTAATTAGTAATTAATTAATATAAAATCCACAAAAAGACAAAAATACTTATTTTTATTTTTAAAACTTAATTTTAGTTATTTTATAATTTTAGAAATTTTACTTTTACCTTTTTAGTATTTAATTAATATTGTATTAAATTATATTTAAGTTGTTTAAATATTAATAATTAGTAATAATTAGTAATTAATTAATATTAAATAATTAAATAGTGTAAAAATTTATTTTAATTTTCTAAAAAATTTCTTTTATCTTTTGGTTTGTAAAAAAGTCATTTTCACCCCCTGGGTGTTTTCAGATTTCCGTTTTCACTTTTTATTTTGTACATTTACGTTTATTTAAACGTAACGTACGCGTTTTTAGGTTTTAAACGTTTCTGGTTTTTCTAGCTTTCCCGTCTTATTCATATAGCTTATTTAAGCTATTTCCTTGTAGATTCCGTAGTTTAATCACTCACAAACCCCCTTTTCCATCCAGATTCACCCGATCACGAAACCGTTTGTTAACCATCCACACCTCGTCAGGACATAACGACCCGGGGAAACACTATATTCCGCGGAGCATTGACTCTAGGCTGTTTGACCCTGTTGACCATCACCTGGTCAATTAGGTTGACCGTTTGGAGCCAATCACAAATTATGTGATTTAACCAAAATAAAATTGGTAACACCTATTCTGCTCATATAAAACATACTTCTTTTCGCCAATACTGAACCAGAAACACTCTCATCTGATCGCTCAACAATCGATTTCCCGTCTGCAGATCCTCTTTGCATCTCAAACAACAAACATACTCATCAAGCTTAGAGCATCCAAAATAGGCAAATTTAGAATGATTTTTTGTGTAGAACTTTGCTCCAATGCAAAAACCTTTTAAACACCTCAAAATAAATAAAATGAGGGTACCATAATTAGGAGGATGTAGCAAAACAATGCCTATAACTTAAATTCTACCAAGTCATAGTCTAAAAAGCTTGTAATTCCAATGGTAAAAAGCTTTTTGAAATGGTTTTTGTAATAGTGAAAAGCTTTTCAAAAAGCTCTCATTGGGATGCTCTTAGGTAATTTTATGCCTTCATTATCTATGACAAGAGGTGCAACGACAAAAGTAATTTTAGTATCTTCTCAGAAAAGAACTTTTAAAATATTCATGTCCCAACCTGCTTATTGAAACTGCACATTTGCCTTAAAATAAATAAGCTAAAGTTAAGAAAAAAAAATTGTAAGCAATCCCAAAGACATCTAATGAAAAAAAGGTAAAGCTGGCATCTATGTGTTTTATTTCATCTTAAAGAACTTAATGACATTCTGAGTTGCATTATTTGTCAAACTTGTAAACAATTACTCTATGAATATTAACCGATAACAAAAGCTTCAACATCACGACTAATGTTGCTAAAGTTACAAAGAATAATAACATATTCAAATGATTAAAAAGTAGGATACTTAACCTTGTGTAAATGATTGTAGTCCAAACATCATCATCGCGTCCATATTGTTCCAAGTAATATGTTGCAGCAAGTCAGAGGTAAGCTTGCATACCATGGCACATTAGGTGCCTATCTAACCTGCTCACCAATTTCATAAGCTATAAATTATGATAAGAAACAATAATCCAAACCTTATGTATTACTTTACCTCTTGGGCAGTCTGGCAAAAAACTAAAAGCCAACTAAAACTGGACACTTAAGCATCCGTGTCACCATATACCAAATAAACACCGATTGATACTTCAAAAGGTATGCTGATTCAGCGACAAACCTGTGCAGATTAAGGTAGATTCGAGTCCACTTGCCAACTGCAAATCAAAGATTTAAAAGTTTAGATTACTTGTATAAAAATCAAACTACGTAAATATATATTACTATACTTGAGGTTTAAAGCTATGATGTTAAAAAAATAATAATAAATAAAATATATAAATAAATAAAATCATTACCCAACATACTTTCTTCAGTTTATTATGGAATCGCTAATTTTGTTTTATTTATTAAGGTTTAGAATCGGAATAGTGGGATTGAAAGAATTTTTTTGTTGGAGGTGTGGCTCGAGATGGTTTTTGCTCTTGTAAATTTCAATTTTAACCCCTAAATATTTATAGATTACTCTGCCTTCTTCAAGTTTTATTTTTTTATACTTTTAAAACATAGTATTTTTGCATCTAATTTACTAAAAAAAAATGAATTTTGATCAATTATTTGCTAAATCAAGAAATTTTTACGTTTTTTAATTAAATATCTTGAAAAGAAAAAAATAATAATAATTAAAATATTACCTAATAATGAATGAATTAAATTTTTTGAAATAAAGGTGGGATTGAAAGAAATTTTTTGTTGGAGGTGTGGCTAGAGATGGTTTTTGCTCTTGTAAATTTCAATTTTAACCCCTAAATATTTGTAGATTACTCCGCCTTCTTCAAGTTTTATTTTTTTATACTTTTGAAAACATAGTATTTTTGCATCTAATTTACTAAAAAAATGAATTTTGATCATTTATCTGCTAAATCAAGAAATTTTTAGGTTTTTTAATTAAATATCTTTAAAAGAAAAAAATAATAATAATTAAAATATTACCTAATAATGAATTAATTAATTTTTTTTGAAATAAAGGTGGGATTGAAAGAAATTTTTTGTTGGAGGTGTGGCTAGAGATGGTTTTTGCTCTTGTAAATTTCAATTTTAACCCCTAAATATTTGTAAATTACTCCGCCTTCTTCAAGTTTTGTTTTTTTATACTTTTGAAAACATAGTATTTTTGCATCTAATTTACTAAAAAAATGAATTTTGATCATTTATCTGCTAAATCAAGAAATTTTTAAGTTTTTTAATTAAATATCTTTAAAAGAAAAAAATAATAATAATTAAAATATTACCTAATAATAATGAATGAATTAATTTTTTTTAAATAAAAGTTTTGTTTTATTATATAAAAAAAATATAAAATAAAAAAATGAAACAATTTATATTAATTTGTCAAACTTTGCCGGTACAGAATTACAACAATCCAATCCAATTGCAATCCTGAAATGACCAAGTTAGACAACATAATACCAATTGCAACTTGCGTATTTCATGTATCCGATGGTATATAAGCCGGTCAAAATTCTTCTCTTTAGCCGATGTGGGATCACCAGCCACAAACTAAAACACGTGCCGAAAAATTCACACATAGGTATACTCTATTTCTTTTTCTTCAAGTTCCTTGAAATGTAACTGTATTCAGTTTATTATCTTTGAATATGGTAATGTTTATATGGCAACTTAATATGTACACTAGATAAAATGCTTGACCCAAAACCCATTTTATAAAGTTTGGGTTCCCAATTGCATATCATCAAGCAGAAATTTCTGTTATGTA
Organism: Artemisia argyi; assembly: GCA_030686995.1. Lineage (NCBI taxonomy): Eukaryota > Viridiplantae > Streptophyta > Magnoliopsida > Asterales > Asteraceae > Artemisia > Artemisia argyi. The sequence goes on from CM060677.1 coordinate 212,070,824, forward strand.
CATATTCAAATTATTGGTTTTAATTATCCATAAATGTTTTTAAAGGCTTGTTTGGAATTGCTTGTTTTTGAATTGTATATCACCTTAAAAATTAGCAGGTTAATACCTGCACTACCTTTTAGTGCTTATTTACTCTTAAATAAGCATATAACCAAAAAGACTCAAAATTGCTTATGTGCTTAAAAAGAAGTTGATAGTCTGATAAGCACCTAAAATAAGTGATACTCCGTATATTTCTTTCATCTATATATTTTTTTTCCGTAAAGTTAGAGCCTCGCTAATGAGGTTGGGGTGTGCATCAAACCGTAGATGGCATACATTTTGATCAACTTGTCAGCATTGGTTGGTCTGACTAGAGGTGGAACGAGGGTTGGTAAAGGGTTTGGGCGAGGTTATGCACTTCTGCACCAACGTGTTCGCAATTAAGATCCATCAACCCAACCCATATACCCTGACGTACGTGGTTTCTGATCATGAACGCATTCTGAATGAGTTAGCATAGAACAATTTTTTTTTCTGATATTGAATTCGTATTTATCTAATGCACAAGTGTCTGTTATATTTTTAAAAATCAGGTCAAATCTATGTACACATGAAATAACTTCCTTACTCGATCTCTAATAGTCTTTCTCTTGAATTTTCGTTTGTTTGTCTCGAATTGAAGGATTTGAGAATGAATCATCGAATGTTGAGAATGAATCTCGAAGGATTAAAGAACCAGCTAGTCATTTAGTCGAACGTGACCAACAACATCTTAGATTATATACACTAAAGTGGCCCAATATATGGTCCAACCCCACACCAAATTTAAGTATCAAACTACTTGATCAGTTGCAAAATATGGTCCTGTGTTTCAATGTACCTTTTCACCCGTTAGTAAAAGTGACACTACGTTATAAAAATTTGATCTGAAGCTATCGGTTTCTAACAGTCTAATAGCTCGTTCAAGAACTTCGCAATTGAAAACGTAAAATACTTTCATTTAGTAGTGCTTAATGTGGCGTACCAATTAGGTACAAACGTTTAATCACCACCAATGTGACTGGAGTTAGAAGTCAGAAGCTCTAGAAGGTCGATCATTAGCTCAAATGTAAAATGTAGTTCAACTGCTACCCTTTTTGTCATCATACCAAGCTAAATTATTATGTAACACGTACATAATTGATTTTGACGTAAACTATTCATGAAAAACTCTGGTACATTATTACGTACATGTGCAAGTCGTTAAAAAACAAAACGTACAAATCCCTACCACGACAAGTGACAATGTACGTGTGTGATATGAATCGGGTGGTTCGTTTTCATTTAACTCTTTTCATATCCACATGATGAGGCAGATATTTTAGATTTACATATGCCCTTTCAAAAAAAAAACAAAAAAAAAAAAAAAAAAAAAAAAGTTGAAAAACTACCATCGAATTAGCGTCTTGGTGGTAAACAACTCATGTCCGAGGTCTAGCGTTCAAACATTACCCGATACATATTTGAGATGATTTGAGAAAGGGTCAGAAACGGTCAAGGAGATATATACTCCGATTAGGCCATGAACATATGAGTCAAAAATTCAACCTCACTTAGATATAACCTGAATAGGGAAAACCTTATCCGTGTGTGTATGCACTATACAACGTTACGAAAAATATATATATTTAGTTCCAGATAAAACCTTTATATAGATGGTACCGATGTCAAACTGTCAACCGTATTCAAGATTATAAGTATCGATTTGGTTCCTTCGTAGATGTTTACTTTCAGATATTTAAGGTTCCTATATATTATGATGTTATAAGTATTAAAAAAGCTATAGCTAGCAAAATTTTATAAGGTTTCTTCTATATATTCGATAAGCATATTAATAGTTCCGTGAACTATTTGAAGTTTAATTTTCTTTCAACTCTCGTGACGTCTTTATAGAATGAGAAGGAAAGAAAATACATAGAAAATGAACATATCGATCGATCGATCGATCTTCATATCTTGTACGACATTTGTGACTTGTGGGGCAAGGTACAACTCAGAGTAGTGTAAAATGGTAAAATGAGACAGCTCATGGCAATGCCGACTAGTCAATGGGTCGAACCAAACTCAAATTAATAGTGCAAATAATCGCAACAATACAAATATATCTTTATCAAAATTTAAAACCATGCTTGCCCCTCTATCTATATTTCTTTCAACTTGGGTGTAGTAGGTCCCATTCCATCGTTACGCCAAAGAAAATTAAAAAAAGAAAACTTATGACTTTTCTATACATATTTTTAGCCGATTAAGGCCTTGGTTCACGCTTGTTCAAGTTTGGTATCACCATCATGACGAGACGTGACAAGGCCTTGCAACTTCCCTTGCTTCATGCATGGAAACATAAATTTTGCCTTGTTCGGTGGTGCAGATCACCGAACCAATTTTCTTGTGTGTACGTGAGTGTGTTTTGAGTATTTTTGGTTTTTTTAACAAGGTTATTTTATGTTTAAGTAAGTTATGTTTGTACTTAATTGTAGTATATATAAATGGTAAAAGACGTGATAACCACTACGAGTATTTGATGGTGAAATTGAATGTTGACGACTAGCGTGACGCGGACAAGCACGCTGCACCATTACACTTAGAGATGCACTTGGTCTAGGAGCTAAGATGTTGGTATCAAATTAATACTAACTTTTAACGTTTTTTTTATTATCTCCAAATCTTAAATGAGGGGAAAAAATCATGAATCAGTGCACCTTTTTTAACGTGAATTATTATGAGTGTGCCAAGCCTTTAAAACATTTAACACGATGCCACTGAAGAAGTTCATGAACCATACATTTCGGATGCACTAACTCGTATTTTGTTGTTATAGTTATGATGGATGAAATGAGGTCTGTTCAGGTTGAAACTTTTCAGGTAATCATATCGTAAGAGAGAATAAAAAAGGTGACCACGTTTTGTGGTCCTTTGCCTTGTATCAATTATGTTGGACTATCTTTGTTAAAGGCATCTCGATCGGATGCTTATTTGTTGGACTTATTAGTGTGTTTTCTTTTAGCCTATGATCTTATCCCAATGCAACATTCCTTTTATACATGCATGCATCATCTACTGTTCAATGGTTAGTTTTCTTTCTATGAGTATAACCTGCCATCTAAACTTTTATGTACACGAGATGAATACTTACACAAAACAACGGTGTATAGCGGCAAAATAATTATATTTTCGAAATCGTGTTTCTTGTTCGACCCTTGATGTAAAGCATGTATTTTTTGAAATACAAGACGTGTATTTTTTTTTTAAATTAATATAGTGTGTATTTTTGAAAAGTTGTCAACTTTAAAATTGTTTTTTTTTTTTTGTTTTTTTTTTTTTTTTTTACCTAATTTAAGATGTTAAGTTTTTAAAAAGCCATCAAGTTTAAAGAGTACTTAAGGGTAATTTAGTCAAACAAAATTAATTTAAGTTTCAAGTTCAAAAATAGAAATACATTTTTTATAAGTAGTAGAGTCAGCAGTGGCGAAGCTAGAAAATTTTTAGTGGGGGGTCGGGATCTAAATTTTTTTTTCCTAACGCTATTTTTCGGGTAATACCGAAATTTTGAAGGGTCAAAACCGAATATACCGAAATTTTTCTACACGAAAACTATATACCCCCATGTAGCTGCGCCAATGAGTAGAGATACTCCGATTTTAGTTTATAAAACATGTTTATGTTTGTCCTATAAAAATACTTAGTTGACAGAGAGGTTTTTTTTTTTTTTTTTTTTTTTTTTTTTTTTTTTTTTAATTTTAATATTTGTTATTCCTTAATTTAATGATAGATTATGGGCATTAGATTCTGTTAGAACCCAATAAGATTTGGACATGCTTTTAAAACCCCACCACAAATATTTGTACTTTGAGGCATGCAAGCATGCGAAGAATATATCATTGAAGAGTACTACCATCAATTATTGATCAAAACTCATTAATTATTTTTCAAACAAACACAATATAGAACAAACTAATGAAATGTAATTTTATTTTACGACAAAAACTAATCAAATGTAAACGTTAAAATAGCTAAATAAGCGATGAATGGTGGTGTATAAACAATCTCACACGGTTTTAGTATCTACATTTGTTGGACGTGCACTTGAAAGGCATCAAGAACATTTTTTGTCATCCTTCGACGTTTTAAACATACTGTTTCGTATTAGCATCGAAGGATGACAAAAAATGATTATGTGTTCAAGTCCTGAAAGTATTAATTTTGTTGGATGTAGACTCAAGATAGTGCTATTTGAACTAACAATAACATTTTCATGATTCAATTTCGATAAAGATTTGTGGATGATTCATTTCTTTAATATAAAGTATGGATATATATAAGGAAGATGAACATGGTGGGAAGGACATAAAGAAGGTATGGTAATGCACATGCTTTGTTTTGTTGGCCGCAAATTGACAAATCTCATATGGGGTGGATCCCTAAATCCCATCTACTCCTAGTTATCCTTTCTAATTTAAGAAAACTACTTAAATGACTACAATTTTATGAGTTGAAGTTTACATGGTTCTTTCCTAAAAATGAGGTCCAAGTTCATAAATGGTAGTTTATTGTTGAGTAAATATTTCTTTCTTGGCTCAATTTAAATAGTTATAAAATTTATAACCAATTTTAAAAAAGTTCTTAGGAGATGCTTTGAGTTTCTACTCCTTTTTACCAAACAAATAAGCATGCAACTATTCAACTAAACTAGTAATAGATCATCTACACCAACATTTTTGGTACATCTTCGTATTCCATATTCCTACTTAGTACTTATCAATTCTACTTACTATTTCATATTCCTACTTATCAATTCTACTTACGTAAATAAAAACATGTGTTTATACTCATTGCTTCTTTTCGTCTAAACCGTGAATTATACCAATATTCTAAAACCCAAAATTCCCATTATACACAAAGGGCCTTCCTATTGGTTGCTACCCTGTAAAACAACTGTTTGAACCACTGTTCATTTTTTTTTCACTATCCCCGTTCTGTTTTCCCCTTCATATTTTCTGCTCATCTCCACAATAACCTAGAACCTTCTTCTCCTTATAGCCCATAAGTTTATTACATGCAGACAACATATTAGTAACATTTGAGATGTGACGTCTGCATTAGATACATTGAAGAGAAAATGTTTAATTAAAGGGATGTATGTGGATGACTAGTAAACCACACTATTCATAAAGAAAAAGAATGCGGGATCACGTGACAAAAAACGTGTTAATTTCATATCGTAGCTACTCGTTTCCTATCGATGTTCCACATTCAAATTTGAATGTTTATCGCCATCATTGTAAGTATATCGCATGTGTGACGAGATTGATGTGATTGGTGTGAAAGTTTTACTCAGACACCTTAGCAAATGGGTGAGAAAAACCGGCAAATATTATCATATCGCATCCATTGCATAAAGTCGCCAAGGTATCGTAGAAGTTCGTGGGTTATTGATTTGATTTTAAGTTTTTGAAATACAACTTGAAATCATGTCGAAATCGATCTCAAACTAAAGAGAAACGTATCCTGGATTGAACAATATGATTTTTAGAAAGCAAAATTTAATAGAATTAGAAATGTCAAGGCTTTAACCAGCTATGAAATTGTGGAAGGTAAGAAAGGGAGTAAAAAAATAAATTAAAGGGTTATTTTGGATTTTTTTTATTAAAGAATGAAAAATCAAAAATGCACTTTTAAAGACTTGAGTGAGAGATTGTGTACAGTAAGTTTCATCAAATTTCCGTACTATATTTGCTATACAAGAGAGCCTGCAAGCTTACATAAGTTCAATTCCTGAAAATAGCAAGTTTTTAAAAACCGAAGACCTAGATATATGTAAGAGATATAAAAATCGGAGGTTTTTAAAATTCGAATGGCTAAAGCAATTGCTTTGGCATCTTTACACCCTGAACAATAACTAAAGAAATCTATTACTTTCACACTTCATGCACGTAATCATCTTATTCGTGAACAGCATTATATACTTCACTGATGGAACAAATCTTAGGCTACTTCACTTTATACAATTAGACGTAACAAATTCCCACTGTTTATAACCTTTTGTTGATACCATGAAAAAGTTTAATTAGGCAAATTAGATTCTAAATTATAACTCTGCTTAAAATTCGATAGGTACGTACGTACATTATAAAAGCTAAGATATATGTAATTTAGAACTCGATGTATAATCAGGATTTCAATGTGCAAAACCCCTTTAAAGGTTTACACTAATAGTCATGCATGCACAAAATATGATATTAAAGAGCAAAGATGGAAAGAAAGTTAAAAAGTAGATTCATAGAATTCTAGACTAGATCCAAATCCAGGAATAGCCGCATGTTGTTATATTGTTATGGAGGGTCGTCACGTAGTCACATCACTGTCATCACACCACTAATTGTATGTTAAGCACTACTGCACTGAGTTCTTTTATTTTCTTTCTTAAATGATACTAATGATACTCGAGAACATCTAAATGACAAACTAGTTTTTTCTTCTTCTAATAAGCTACTGTAAATTCTTTAATCTCAAAGGATATTGATTCTTTCCGTGCCTCATTTTGGACTGAATGTCTTAGTTCAACCAAAATGAAGTTTGCGATATATTGAAGGATATTGATTCTCAAAGGATATTGTAATAGTTGTCCAACCATAAAAAGAATAGAGTTAGAAAAACATACTTATCTTTCTTATTTTTTGCATAGTAACAATTTATTCTTAACTCATTAATTTATGATTTTTTTTCAAAGTTCATTTTCTACCTACTTTTAATAGTAGACAATTAATTTGTAACAATACAAAAAGTAAACAGAGATTGTATATTTGAGACGGAAAGAATAGTTTTAAATATGTAAGTTTATGTAATGTAATTTCATGGTTGTTTTATATTTGTTCTCTGAAAACACACAACTAATTTGAACTAACCTAACATTTAGTCGTCAAACTAGTTTATAATTTAATCTTTTATCGTATTTAAGGTATGTTTAGCAAAAGTAACTGTTGCTGAAACTGAACATTGTGCTGGAGATAAAATTATAAAAATAGATTATTTTTATAATCTACATTAAGTAACCTTTGATTTTAATATATTATAGAAGATTATTTTTTTTATAATATCTTATAAGTTATGTCTGCCAAACAAATATTTACGACATGTAGCTCTAATTTCTAGCGCTTTTTTTTTTTAAAGTAATATAAATAAGACATGTAGAACGCAAATTAACATGCTTTTACCTAACCTAGAAAATTAGGATTAATTAGCCAATATTGTTGTTACAAATAGGTTGGATCTTAAATCCCTAAGAAGAGCTTAAAATGTAATGTACAGTAGCACACTAATGTCGCAATTCGTTACCTAATTTCTGAATTTTCATCGACTTTGTAAACAATTGAAATTAAGCAAACCTTAATTAATTTTGTTCCACAGATATCTTTTTGAGATAGAAAAACGGGGATTGTCGTATTGATGCTTTGTCGAAATATAGATTTACCTGTAGAGACCACGAAAGAGTCATCGCTATCGAATAAGAATTCGATTTGTTAATGGAATTTATAAGTGCATATAAAACTGCATGTAGCATTTATTCTCTACAGAGATCACGAAGAAACTTAACGTTTACATAATGCATGTAACAGTACGTGTATTCTCTGGAATATCATATATGAATAGTGTTTGGTCAAGTGCATGCTATTCTCATCACAAACACGAAAATATGATCGTTAAAAAGAATACTACGTACGTATAATGTATCATTGAGCATCAAACATGTGTGACTATTTGGCTAAAGTGCGAGTTCCGCGTTATAGGGGAAAGGCGACTAATTAACATTGGTTGATCGACATGTTGTAATAAGCTTTTGTTGGTAAAAGAGGGTAACGAAATGACAAGCCAAAAGCACGATGCGCTAATTATTTGTTGTCTCGTGTTACTTTTTAGCGATGGCATGGAAAAGCAATAGTCATGGTCATTTACCTACTTATCATCATCATGATATGCAAACCACCACGTTTGATTAATGCCTAATGTTATGAGACATGCAAGTGTTTACATATGTATGTATGTCTCATAGAGCAATTGATCCGTTCACATAGTTATATATATCGCATAAGCAAATACCACTTTTTGAAAACCACAACACAATAGTATGTACCATGTATAACTTTACAAAGAAAAATGCCAAGGGTGCGTTTGGTAGGGGAATCGAAATGAAGGAATCATATTGGATATGATTGTCAGTGTTTGTTTAAGATGTATATCTTTCAAATATAAGATTGAAAGATACATATATCTTCAATACTCCATAGCCCATACCACTCAAAAAGGCAAGGTATAAGCCCACTGTTGGCGTATGTGTCCGAACGGTGTACACCCTTCGGACTTTTCTACCGCCTCCGGTAACTAATCCTTCGGATCCTCATCCAGAAGCCGGAGGGTCAAACACAGCTATCGTATTATCTGAGGACTCCTCTTTTACACGAAGGACAATAGCATTAATTGCGGTCACGCCGCCATCCCAGATTCTCAGGGATTGTGTTACCCACGTGATCTGACAACCTACCTACTATGTACAGTGTAACACTGTTTGCTCCTTCCCGAGGTAAAGCAGGTAAAGAGGTGGGATAGTATAAATACCCCCACCTCATTTATGTCACACAACTAACACACACATATTGCATTTACTCCTAACTACTCCCTTACCCTTCGTATCATTCATACTTACTCTCACACCGGAGGTTGGTCCTGGGTACGTTCCCGGGGCGAGCCTAACGTGTGCTTCTTGTGTGCAGGTCTCTATACTTGTCCGAAGGACTTATACAAGAAGTACATCCTCACAAGATTTTACCTTAACAAATTGGCGCCATCCGTGGGACTCGTTATTCATTCTACCGAAGAACGATGACTGATCCTCCTCCTCCACCCTTCCATACCCCGATTACATCGGCCGGAGGGAGTGGAGTAAACACCAACACAAACAATCCCTTGAATAATTCCCCGAACCTTCAAGAGTTAATTCTCGGACAAATGGCATCCCTGACCGACCTGATTAAGATGCATAATGCTCTGGGGGAAAATGTGCTCAGGCCGATACGTTTGGATTTTGGGGATGATGGAAATGAGGTCCGAAGAGAAAGGGTGGTCGAAGTGAATGAAGATTTAAGCAAACCGTTCAAAGAAGCATTACGGTCACCATTTACTAGCCGGATTGTAGAGTTTGCTGGGGAAAAATATACAATGCCTCTAAACATGAAGTTTTATGACGGATCCACTGATCCGAATGATCATCTCACCCGGTTCACTGGAGCAGCCAACCAGGGGCAATGGCCGATGCCCACTTGGTGTTTAATGTTTCAACAGACCCTGGACGGAGCGGCCGGAGGGTGGTTTGAGCGTTTAGAACCTGGCAGCATCAACAGCTGGAATGAATTAAGAGAACAATTTTCCACACGATTTGCCCTTCGAAGAAAATGTACAAAGGACCCCACGGAAATTACCAAGATTGTCAGAAGAGCCCATGAGTCGTTGGCGGACTTTAAGGAAAGATGGACCGACGAAGCCAGCTACATCAGTGGTGTGCCGGAAATCATGCGCATCTCGGCTTTCATGAATGCTCACAGGTGTCCAACTTTGGCTAAGAAATTTTCGGACAGGGTACCTCGTACGGTAACCGAAATGTTTGCAAGGGTGGATGATTTTATCAGGGCAGAAGACGCGTACCGGAACACGGAGTTACCCCGGGGGGGAAGGGTTTGAGTCAAACAGAAGGAGAAGCTTCAAAGATGATAAATACCGAAATGAAAGGAGGAATGAGCCTCGTCACAAAGATGCATATCACCCGTATGTGGCCCCAAGAAAAGACTTGAACCGAAATGATTATTATCGCCCAGATCGAAGACCAGTGGGAGCCTTCGGGGAAGGACAGCAGCGTCCTGGATTGAACGCACTCACAAAACCCCCGAGAGAGATACTGGCCACAGAACGTCATCTGAACCTACCGCCCCCTCGGCCCACGGGCGGTAAACCCTCGCGTGAAAACATGGTTAAGTTCTGTGAATATCATAAAGAAGCTGGCCACTGATGCGTGGGAATCGCACCTTGCTTTACCTCTCGAGGGATCTCGCGAGGCTTACAACCCCCACCAGGCAGTGTACCTGATCGTTGTAGTATAGTATAGTGACAAGTACCGGGGGATTGATCGTTCAGCTTGGGAATAGTGTCGCTAGGATTAGAAAACCTAATTAATAGTTCTAGAGATGAAAGATGATTCTTTTTGTATTTTTATATTTTTATGAAAGCAAGTAAAATCTCGGGTTTTAGAAGAGTGGGCGGAATTAGTTGCTATTCAACTAACCCAAAACTAAGATGCAATCAAAATAAAATACTAAAAATGAAATTAAACTAAATTATACTAAGGTTGTGAGCAGTATGTGGAGAAATTGTGTTTACTTAGACTTCATTACTCCCTAGATATCTTTTACATGTCAATTACTTGTTATACTTGTATGGATGACGGATTGTATTCCTTAATACCATTCGTGGGGTGGCATACATAACTCCCCAACTCTATGAGCTCTTATTTCCTCCTACACCATGACCCAGCACAACTATAGGGATTGTAAACAGTGGCTCATGCATTAAATACAACCAATAAAGACCTAGTACGCCTCGGTTCATGTTTCTTAAGACGTTCAAGCATGTTACCATTGGAGATCTGCCAATTTTCTTAAGCCTAACATATAATATCATTCATCCAAGAACAAGAATAGACAAGTAATCAACATATAATCAACATCTAGGTTTCATTAGATCTAAGCAAACACAAATAAAATCTAGCCTAGCATAGTAGAATTAAGATAAGAACAAAAGATAAACAACCAACACATAGACATATTGATTGAATTAAGAGTATACTTATCTCAATTACAATGCAAGGTCTCAAGGGTTTGGAACCCTTGAAAAACCTGTAAAAGAGGCACCAAAATCGTCTTTAGGGTTTCACCAAAACTTCTCCTCTTTTAATGAAAAAACTAGAAAACTATATATAGGAAAATCGTCCTGACGGCGTCAAGAGTTAAATCTGACGCCGTCAACTCGCCGCCATAAACTTCCTCGGACGCCCTAAATCCACTTGTGACGGCCTATGTGACGCCGTCACCACCTACGGTAAATTAATCTTGGCCACTTTGACGCCGTCATCTACTCATCTGACGCCGTCACCAGCTACGGTAAAATATTCATCATGTCTGACGCCGTCAAGACTCAAGTCGTGACGCCGTCACCTTGTATTTCCAGCTTGGATTTTTGGTACTTTGTCGTTTCCTTCACTTTATGCTCCAAAAACGTCCAAAATAGCCTCTTTTCCAGAATTCACTCTCCAAACACCTAAAATCACAAAAGGAACGATTTAGGGCAATATTTGATCAAATAAAGTCGGATTCGGGCTTAAATGACCCCCTAAAACGGATCATTTTTCGCCTCATCATATACCCTTACACTTGAGATTTGCTTGTCCTCAAGCAAATGAGCTTTTATTCTACTCAAAAGACAAGTTAGGGGTCATTTAACACTAATATAAAAGTAATTACAACAAATAATCGTTCCACTAAAGACCAATAGACAAGCACGGAAGTCATATACAAGCACCTCACAAATAGTGTTTAGATACTCACATCTCTCGGGTGTAATAAAGTAATATAACATTATGGAAATGGAAGATATCTCTCACTACCTGTCATAGCAAAATAGATTACCATAGGCTTGGGAAAGGATCAAACCTCCACCACATGGCGTAAGCACCTAGGATAAACTATCAAAGAGGTCTTTTTAAAGGGTTATAACGTTAGGTGTAGGGACATGAATTACACGGTTTTGTTGGATAAAGGGAATTTTACTGGTGGCGAGTTAGCAATCTTGGTTAATTACATGTACAAGATGGCGTTGCTAAGCCAAGACTAAACTCGACTTAAGCTAATAAATGAAAAATAACAAAAACATAAAATGAACATAGAATGAAAACGGGATGGTAGTCCGTATGTTTTTTTCTTTCTTTTTTTTTTTTTTTCTTTTTCTATTTTTTTTTTTTTAATTTTTTTTTTTTTAATTTTTTTTCGATTTTTTTTTTTTTTTTTTTTTTTTTTTTTTTTTTTTACATACACTCTTACCCTACCATCCAAAATAATACATCATAGGGGATGAGAATTCCCCTTACACTTGAATCTTTACATACTTTACATTTAACTAATCTAATGACTCGAATTAGGAAAATCAAAACACTTGGAGCACTTTTAAGATTAACGTACATATGGGGGTAATAATATGATATTCTTCCCCATTACTCCATAAAATAAGTACTTACCCATGAGTCCCAATCGTCCCAAAACAATATGTACAAGGATATGACTCGACTTAGCAACCATGTAATCAATTAGAAAGTTAACTTAGGGTTTAACAAATAACAATAATGCACTAAAAATGAGCGCATACACGGAAGGCTAAGGCGATTTGGGTGTACATTTAAGTGGGGTGTAACAAATTCTTCCTTTAAGTAAGATGCTTAAAGTTAGAAACGAAAAGATAGGCTCGGAGGGGTGTACTAGGGGTATCGTGTACTAAAAATGAGTACAACGCTAAGGGTGTGGGAAAAATTAGTTGACTTAACTAGCCAAGTAATATGACTTAAATGGTCAAGTAATCATGATACGGGTTTAACACAAGGGTGATCCTAATGCCTCTTATCATGTAGTAAATCCTACCACACGAATGTAGTCTCACTAGCGGTCTCGGGATGCATCACTAACGCAAGTTCTAGAATCTAAATGCTACCGGTACACTCATAAGCACTAATAGTAAATGCTTTTCCTATCAAATCTAAAGGCGAACCTCACATTTTTGGGTGGAAAATTTTTCTGAATATACGGTTATGTGCTAGTCATACAATCTCCTATCCATGAGACGCTTGCTATGGCTAAAGTTTCACTCCTAAATGTTGTAAAAAAAATTTAAATTTGGCGCTAAAATTACACTAACAAGTATTTTTCATAGTTTTATTACACATCTACCATTAAACAAAACAAACTCAAGTGAAAGTGCATATGTAAGGTATCATCTTTTTACCCTCCCCTTACACTTAGGATGAACATTGTCCCCAATGTTCAAATAAAGAATGTAAAAGTTAAAAGTAAAAAGAATGAAATCAAATACTCCCCTGATTCGCTCGGTATGGATTTTAGGTTGGCCAGGTTAAATCTTCCTCCAAGAAAATGAACAATCAAAGCTTCCCATCCAGAGTATAAATCATCTTCTTGTCTTAAATAACCTGTAGATCCTGACAAAAGTAGACAAGGCAACCTCGCGTAAAATCGGCGGCATCCTATATAAGTTACTAAATCCTAGAAAACAAAGTAAGATATAATGCTTGTGGAATGAAGTTTGCAGATTTCCTGAAGATTATAAAACTTAATAAATCACAAAAACCATAAGACTCCGTTAGAAAAACAAAACTGGTAAAATTTCCAGATTTTTGACTCCTGACGCCGTCAAGAGCAATTGCCTGACACCGTCAGAGTGGACCTGCAGAAATCTTTATGTTAAGTTTCCAGAAAATTTCTGGAAAAATCTTGTCCTACTTCCTGGAAAATCCTGCAAAACTTCATTATGACTCAATACAAGCATTTGACTCTAACAATTACGAATATACATGTTCATTAAATATTGTGGAGAATCATGATCGGTTTGTTTCTTAAAAACATATTTGGGGTTTCCCCTTACACTTATCTTTTGCAAAAATACCTTTAGGTTGAAGTTAAGACTAGGCCAAACAACATAATAAAGTATTTCCACATTCTAATTGAGAAACATGATCAACCAACAATAAAAATAAAACATGCATACGGAAGCAAATAACAATCAAACAAATAAAATCACACAAAACATGGGTTGCCTCCCAAGAAGCGCTTTTCTTTATTTACGAGTCTTGTAGCTAGACTCAAAGTCGTGGGTCACTACGTGATTCCATCATTAGTTCCATTTTCTAAGTCATCCTCTAAACTAATGTCGCTCTCATAGTGTAAGTACTTTGGATCTTCAAATTCAAAAACATCCCGTCGATACTTAGAGCCAAGCTTACTAACATCCTCAAAGAATCCACAAGATAAATCAGAAACATTTCTACAACCTCTTCTAACATCGTCATCGCACAAGACAAGTTGAGAGCTCATCATATCGAGCCCGTCGCAATCTATATCCCTAAGGTCCCTTCTTTTGTATGGCGTTTGGTATGAAATCCTCCTAATCCCGTCAGTGAAAGTCATGATTCCGTTCAAGTCATCTATTATCAACTTAGTGATTTCACAAAAGGGTGCTCCAAATACGACTTGCGATAGCCTAGGGTCAACAAAGTCCTCTATGTTGTCCACAATCGTGAACTCCATAGGGAATGCCATATTTCCTATCAAGACTTGGATTTCATGATCCTTACCAACCACTTTCTCTCCCTTGTAAACCATCCCCCATCTGCAGATATTGTTATAATGAAATAATGACATGAAATTCTTTGGCAGGAACACATTAATGTATATGTTCTCGAAGTACTTGTGACCGATCATGCAAGGGATTTTTAGGTTATTCGGATCACGTCGTTTGATCTTTTTCAACTCTCCATCCTTTGATCCGTATGGACTCCCCTCAAGGGAGGGACGATACTCATAAACTTCCTCACCATCCCTACGAAAAATTACCGTTCTAACACCATTGGTGAGTAATACACTACCATCTTTCTCGTCAAGGATTGCTCCCGATTCATTGATAAATGGCATCCCAAGGACAAGGTTGGTCAATGTTTGATTAGCTAGAGGGTCCACGTCATCAATCACGGTGAGGTCAGTATTGTAATCAAGTTCTCCAATCCTAATTGATACATTCTCTATTACTTTCTTGCACACAACGTGCTCTGGGAAGGTTTTGTGGTATAGAGAAAGTGGGATTACGCTGACTGGGAAGCTAGGATCTACATGGCTATTAATTAAGACCTTTCCCTCAATGGTACAGGGGATTTTGAAAAGCTTAGAGTCGTTCCCCTCGGTTTGATTGCTATCTATACTTATAACATCCTCTAGTTCGGATTCTTTTATAACAGATTTGCTCAAAATGGTTGGGTCTTTCTCCTGTTCCTCCGATGTCTCGTTCCAATCATCCGGTCTGTCGGATTTCTGCGCGGTGCATTGCTTGGGTGAGTCGGTAGGTTTCCTCGCCGGAGCGTGGTCACCCTTTGGTGCCTCATCCTTTGCTGTCTGACTGAGGTTGTCAGTTAGTTGTTGGGTTGGATTAGGTGCTGCAGCTGATATTGTGGTGATGGTGTTTACAAAGTGGATTGGTCCAGAGGGGTTGATAGGTCCTTTCTCGTTAGGGGATAGATGTTTGAATAGCTTGCTAGGACTTTTTATTTTTACAGGGGAGGCTGGTGGACTCATGATGGTAGCAAACTTAACCTCATCAACGTGAATGGGCTTATTATCAATATGCTCTTTGATAGCAGTCAACAGATTACGAATCTTGTTGTTCACGTCGGCCTGCTGTTGTTTGAATTTTGCCTCGAGTGTAGTAAGCTGCAGTTCTTGAGAAAGAATGAATTTTTTTAGATCATCTTCACAGCTTTGCCTAGGGGTATTTTGTGACGGAAAATGTTCGGACCAAGTGAGCGGTGAGGAGTCATTAAATGATACACTTCGTGTTTGGTACCCTCTAAAATTAGGTTTATCCTTCCATGCCTCATATGCTTCGGCAGAAGTTCGAGGGCCCTGCCCTACGTGTGATGATGTGAATTCGTTATAAGCACGTTTTGGAAGTTCCATGCAGTTGTAGGTCTCATGAGGGCCATTGCACAGTTTGCATGTAGAAGCGATTCTGCTTACTTGGCTTGAAGGCTTATGAGTTTCGTAAGATTTCATGAGAGACTTGACTCGACCTTCAAGTTCCATGATCCTACGGTCGGGAGTGCTTGAATTGTTCGAAGGCAAAGATATTGCCTTGACCGTTTTGTTCAAATCACGGGGATCATTCCAACTTTCGTTGTCATAGAGAGCAAGATCTTCTATGAGTTCCCATGATTGTTCCGCACTAAGATCACGTAGCTTACCACCGGCCGATTGGTCAATGGTTCGCCTCGTGGAGATGTCGATATGGTCATAGAAGATTTGGACTTGGAGCCAAAGATCTATGCCATGATGAGGGACTTTTTGGAGTAAGTCCTTGAAACGAGTCCATGCTTCATAAAGAGATTCATTTTGACGTTGTTGGAACATCAAGATGTCATTCCTAAGCTTAGTAGTTCTCCCCGGTGGGAAAAATTGAGCAAGGAAACGAGTGGTGAGATCATCCCATGTGGTGATGGATCCCGCGGGTAAACGCTCAAGCCATTGACTAGCTTGATCCCGTAGAGAGAATTGGAATAGGCGTAAACGGGTAGTCTCTCTAGTTTCAACACCTAGGTCTATGGAATCTACGATTTTGAGGAAGTCCTTAAGGTGTTGGTTTGGATCTTCGGAACGAAGTCCATGGAATGCACATCCGCTTTGCACCAACCGGATGGTGTCGGATCGCAAGGGGGTCACATTGGCTCCGGAGAGCTCAATGGTGTTTCGGTAGCCTTGGTGGCTAGGTCGGGAATATTCTCCTAAGGTTCGGGGCCTAAGGGGTTCTAGTGGTGGGTTTTGTTGTGGTGGGATGATGGGTTCAAAGATGTTACCACCTTCCATGATGTCGGATGGTAAAGAGTTACGAACAAAGGCACGAAGAAATAAGATAGACTAAAGAAGACCTAAGAATAAAAAAAATAAAAATCTTACTAGAAAGGAATCTAGCAAGTAGACCTAATAAAAAGAAATCCTAACCTAGACAATAACTACTCCCCAGGCTGCAGCGCCAAAAACTTGATGCGTGGGAATCGCACCTTGCTTTACCTCTCGAGGGATCTCGCGAGGCTTACAACCCCCACCAGGCAGTGTACCTGATCGTTGTAGTATAGTATAGTGACAAGTACCGGGGGATTGATCGTTCAGCTTGGGAATAGTGTCGCTAGGATTAGAAAACCTAATTAATAGTTCTAGAGATGAAAGATGATTCTTTTTGTATTTTTATATTTTTATGAAAGCAAGTAAAATCTCGGGTTTTAGAAGAGTGGGCGGAATTAGTTGCTATTCAACTAACCCAAAACTAAGATGCAATCAAAATAAAATACTAAAAATGAAATTAAACTAAATTATACTAAGGTTGTGAGCAGTATGTGGAGAAATTGTGTTTACTTAGACTTCATTACTCCCTAGATATCTTTTACATGTCAATTACTTGTTATACTTGTATGGATGACGGATTGTATTCCTTAATACCATTCGTGGGGTGGCATACATAACTCCCCAACTCTATGAGCTCTTATCTCCTCCTACACCATGACCCAGCACAACTATAGGGATTGTAAACAGTGGCTCATGCATTAAATACAACCAATAAAGACCTAGTACGCCTCGGTTCATGTTTCTTAAGACGTTCAAGCATGTTACCATTGGAGATCTGCCAGTTTTCTTAAGCCTAACATATAATATCATTCATCCAAGAACAAGAATAGACAAGTAATCAACACATAATCAACATCTAGGTTTCATTAGATCTAAGCAAACACAAATAAAATCTAGCCTAGCATAGTAGAATTAAGATAAGAACAAAAGATAAAAAACCAACACATAGACATATTGATTGAATTAAGAGTATACTTATCTCAATTACAATGCAAGGTCTCAAGGGTTTGGAACCCTTGAAAAACCTGTAAAAGAGGCACCAAAATCGTCTTTAGGGTTTCACCAAAACTTCTCCTCTTTTAATGAAAAAACTAGAAAACTATATATAGGAAAATCGTCCTGACGGCGTCAAGAGTTAAATCTGACGCCGTCAACTCGCCGCCATAAACTTCCTCGGACGCCCTAGATCCACTTGTGATGGCCTATGTGACGCCGTCACCACCTACGGTAAATTAATCTTGGCCACTTTGACGCCGTCATCTACTCATCTGACGCCGTCACCAGCTACGGTAAAATATTCATCATGTCTGACGCCGTCAAGACTCAAGTCGTGACGCCGTCACCTTGTATTTCCAGCTTGGATTTTTGGTACTTTGTCGTTTCCTTCACTTTATGCTCCAAAAACGTCCAAAATAGCCTTTTTTCCAGAATTCACTCTCCAAACACCTAAAATCACAAAAGGAACGATTTAGGGCAATATTTGATCAAATAAAGTCGGATTCGGGCTTAAATGACCCCCTAAAAACGGATCATTTTTCGCCTCATCAGCCACTTAACCAACCATTGTCGAGAGTTGAAGAAGCAACTAGAAGTGGCATTGGAGTCCGGTAGACTCGATCATTTGTTAAAGGAATGGAAACAGAGAGATACCGGAAGAGACAGGGAACCGGTGAGAAATTATGACAAAGGAAAAGATAAAGTGATTAACATGATAAGATGTTCCGGAGGGATAAAGCGACGAAGTTATAACCATGAGGAAGTGTGGATGAAGGCTCCAATTATTTTCCCTCATGTCATGACGGAGGATCTATCCGATGAGCCCCTCATCATTGAAGGAGACATAAGTGGGTATCTCGTTCGGCGAATATATGTAGACGAAGGGTCTGCGGTGAATGTTATGTACGAACATTGTTTCAACAATCTTAGCAATGACATCCAAAACAGGCTAAAAGAAACCACCACTTCCCTAGTGGGTTTCTCCGGTGAGACAAGCAAACCATTGGGGAAGATCGAGTTAGAAGTATGCTTCGGTGACCATGGCATGTACCGAAGAGCAATGATGAGCTTCTGTGTCATTAACTCCCCCTCACCGTATAATGTGATCTTGGGAAGAACAGGGTTAAAGGAAATAAGGGCTGTACCATCCACCATACACTCAATGATCAAATTTCCCACTCCCAAGGGAATAGCAACTTTAAGGACTCGTCCGTCAATAATATCCGAGTGCCGAAGGTTAGAGGAAAAGCAAATGATCGAGGGACCTTGATCAGAAGAACCTCAGGAAATAAATGATGGAGAGGACGTTACAGTAACAACCGAAGAAATCCTGGTTAACCCCGCCTATCCGGAACAGTTGGTAACCATCGGGAAGAATTTTTCCAAAGAAGGTAGTAGAAATCTTATTGAGCTGTTAAGAAAAAACAAAGACGTGTTTGCATAGCAGCCATCAGATATGACGGGAGTGCCTAGATGGTTGATAAAGCATCGGCTAAACGTCAATATGGCAGACACACCGGTGGCACAAAAGAAGCGAAGTCTTTCGGCAGAGAAGAATCAAGTGGTGATGAAAGAAGTGGAAGAATGGTTGAGGACAGGAATAGTCAGACCCGTCAAATATCCGACATGGATCTCAAATCCGGTTCTAGTGAAAAAATGTGACGGAAGTTGGAGGATGTGTATCGACTTCAAAAACCTCAATCCCTCATGTCCGAAAGATTACTATCCATTACCGGAAATTGATTGGAAGATAGAGTCGGTGGTAGGCTATAGATACAAATGTTTCCAAGATGCCTACAAAGGATATCACCAAGTTCAGATGGCCGAGGAAGACGAAGAGAAAACAGCGTTTTACACAGAGCAAGGCACGTACTGTTATACCAAGATGCCCTTCGGTCTCAAGAATGCTGGAGCAACTTACCAACGGTTAGTAGACTCAGCCTTCCAAAGTCAAATAGGACGAAATCTAGAGGCTTACGTAGATGACATGGTGGTCAAAAGCAAGATGACATGGTGGTCAAAAGCAAGACCGAAAAAGAAATGTTAGCAGATATATCTGAAACCTTTTATAATCTCCGGCAAATAAACATGAAGCTAAATCCGAAAAAATGTTCCTTCGGTATGGAAGAAGGGAAGTTTCTGGGCTACATTGTAACTTCCGAAGGGATCAGAGCTAACCCAAGGAAAGCCACGGCGATTGCCGAGATGAAATCTCCGTCCACTTTGAAGGAAATGCAAAGCCTAAGTGGAAAGTTAGCATCTTTGAACCGTTTTTTAGCCAGATCCGCGGAAAAGTCCCTCCCATTCTTTGAGACTTTGAAAAACATCACAAAGGAAAATAAGGATGAATACAAATGGACGGAAGCGGCGGAAGAAGCATTCCAACTACTGAAGCAATTAATCCTTAAGCTCCCATTATTAACCACCCCTAAGCCGAAAGAAATCCTATATGTTTACCTAGCTGCTTCTGGTCAAGCGATAAGCGCCGTTCTCCTAACTGAGAGGGACGAAAGGCAACTACCGATTCATTATGTCAGTCGAACACTGCAGGAGGCCGAAAGGAATTATTTGCCTATCGAAAAGTTGGCTTTGGCGCTCCTGCACGCATCTAGGCGGCTCAGGAGATATTTCGAAGCGCACCCAATCAGAGTCATAACTGATCAGCCCGTCAAGCAGATTTTAAACAAAGCCGAAGCGTCAGGGAGACTGACTAAATATGCCGTGGAGTTGGGAGCATACGACATAACATACATTCCAAAGAATTCTGTAAAAGGGCAAGTGCTGGCTGACTTCATCTCAGAAATATCGGTTGACCTCAAGGGAAGGAATGATATGTCATTAACGAAAGAAGTATGTGATGTATCCAGTTCGGACGAATGGATTCTATACACAGACGGAGCGTCCAGCACGAAGGGTTCAGGAGCAGGGCTGGTTCTAATTGGTCCTGATCAGATCGAACACACCTATGCTCTCCGTCTAAACTTCATAAGCACCAATAACGAAGCAGAATACGAGGCACTTCTCGCCGGCCTCCGAATAGCAAGAAAGATGAATGTCGAAGCTCTAGATGTCAGAGTAGATTCCAAGCTAGTGGCAAGTCAAGTAAACGGAGAGTTTGTGGCATCCAAGGAAAGTATGATACGGTATCTAGCAAAAACAAGAGAGCATATCGGACTATTCAAAAAGTTCAGAATCCGAAACATCCCGAGATCGCAGAATCAAAAGGCCGATGTATTGAGCAAGTTGGCTTCCGTAGCCTTCAACCATCTCACTAAAGAAGTTTTAGTCGAAGTACTGGAGAAGCCTTCTACGTCTGAAGAAGAGGTTAAAGCTATAGTGGAAGAAGAGGGTGACAATTGGATGACACCAATTATAAAATGTTTGAAAACCGGCATCTGGCCAGAAGATCTTAATGAAGCAAGAACTCTCCGGATGAAAATTCCCCACTATGTCATGGAGGGAGACGTACTGTTTAAAAAGACTTACCTGGGTCCGATGGCTCGTTGTGTAGGTCCCCTACAAGCTAATTATATCATCCGAGAGGTTCATGAGGGTGCTTGCGGCATGCACTCCGGTCCAAGAGCAATTGTGGCGAAGCTCATCCGTCAAGGATACTACTGGCCAACCATGCACAAAGATGCTCGGGAAGAAATAAACAAATGTGACTCTTGTCAGATTCACTCTCCAGTACCGAAATTGCCTAAAACTACGTTGACTTCCATCATGGCTCCATGGCCCTTCTATGAATGGGGAATGGATGTGCTCGGTCCACTAACAGAAGCCCCAGGGAAGGTAAAGTTCGTGATTGTAGCAATAGATTACTTTACCAAGTGGATCGAAGCGAAACCTCTTGCGAAGACGACGGGCAAGGAAGTTAAGAAGTTCGTCTAGGACAACATAGTTTGCCGGTTTGGATTACCAGCTATCATAGTCACGGACAACGGCACAAATTTTGTGAATGATCCTTTCAAAAGCTGGTGTGCAAAGCTAAAGATCAAACAAATAAACACGGCCGTTGCACATCCTCAAGCAAACGGTTTGGTCGAAAGAGCTAACGGAAGTCTCATGCACGGTATAAAGACAAGGCTAGGCAGGGCAAAGGCCGGATGGGTCGACGAGCTACCCAACGTCTTATGGGCTTACAGAACTTCTTTGAAAACAAGCAACGGTGAAACGCCATTCAGCCTAACGTACGGAAGTGAGGCCGTTATACCGGCCGAAATTGGAATGCCGACGTACCGCACGATAACGTTCAACCCGGATGACAATGAAGAAGAACAACGTCTGAACCTAGACTTGCTACAGGAAAGGAGGGAAATGGCTGCGATTCGGGAAGCCAAATATAAAGCAAAAGTTGAGCAATACTACAACCGGAGGGTCCGTCCAATCTCATTCAAAGTGGGTGACTTTGTCTATAGAAGGAACGAGGCTAGCAGAGTGGAAGACCAGGGAAAATTAGGCCCAAATTGGGAAGGTCCTTACCGAATAGTAGAAGCGTATCACAATGGGTCATACAAACTGGAAACAACGGAAGGCCGAAGCATCCCCCGAACATGGCACGCTATTAACCTCCGGAATTGTTTCCGATAAATGTACAATGTAACAGCTTTGCTTTGATAGTAATCTACACTTCTCCAACATCCGGAGAAGAATTTTCCCCATCCATTTAGTATATTTATTTCCATCAAGCGGATCGTTATATTACACCGTTGTGATTAAATCGTATCAAAAATCAAGCGGATCGTTATATTACACCGTTGTGATTAAATTATGTTTAAACCAAACGGTCCGTTATCTTACACCGTTGCGGTTAAAACAAGTCAAATCAAGCGGATCGTTATATTACACCGTTGTGATTAAATCGTATCAAAAATCAAGCGGATCGTTATATTACACCGTTGTGATTAAATTATATTTAAACCAAACGGTCCGTTATCTTACACCGTTGCGGTTAAAACAAGTCAAATCAAGCGGATCGTTATATTACACCGTTGTGATTAAATCGTATCAAAAATCAAGCGGATCGTTATATTACACCGTTGTGATTAAATTATATTTAAACCAAACGGTCCGTTATCTTACACCGTTGCGGTTAAAACAAGTCAAATCAAGCGGATCGTTATATTACACCGTTGTGATTAAATCGTATCAAAAATCAAGCGGATCGTTATATTACACCGTTGTGATTAAATTATATTTAAACCAAACGGTTCGTTATCTTACACCGTTGCGGTTAAAACAAGTCAAATCAAGCGGATCGTTATATTACACCGTTGTGATTAAATCGTATCAAAAATCAAGCGGATCGTTATATTACACCGTTGTGATTAAATTATATTAAAACCAAACGGTTCGTTATCTTACACCGTTACGGTTAAGCCAAGTCAAATCAAGCGGATCGTTATATTACACCGTTGTGATTAAATCGTATCAAAAATCAAACGGATCGTTATATTACACCGTTGTAATTAAATTATATTAAAATCAAACGGTTCGTTATCTTACACCGTTGTGATTAATTTACATTAAATGGGTCGTTACTTTACACCGTTAGTCAAATGTTTCATTTATATTACACCACCGTGATTAATTTACATTAAACGGTTCGTCACTTTACACCGTTAATCAAACAGTCCGTGATATTACACCGTGGTGATTAAGTCATGTTAAAGCTTAACGGTTCATTATTTTACACCGTCGTGGTTACAAAAAGTCAAAATCATACGGTTCGTTATTTTACACCGTTCATCCAGTGATTTGTTATTTTACTTAGTTAAAGTCGAAATAAAACGACTCATCATGCTACACCGTCAATCTAACGGTTCATTATCGTAAACCATCACCAAACAATCGGTAGGCTTACATTCATCGGTTATGTCAGCATCATGTAAAAAGTTATCTAACACAAAAATGGGTCGTTATAATACACCATTCGGCCAGAATATCTTAAAGCACCATTTGTCAGAAGTGCAAGCAATAAAACTACACATGTAAAAAGTTTCATCACGGACACAGACGTCCGGTATATCAAAATACAAAGATTGGGAAGTAATCCGACTAGATATAATTACAAGAAAACACTCTCGGATACTTTCTTATCCCCTTCTTTCAATGTGGAGGGTTCAGCAGCAGCCACTGTTGGAGTTTCCTTAACATGAGTGCTTGGTTCGGGAGGTACATACCCCTCCGGCTGTAAGTTCATTAAATCCCCCAACGGCAGACGGTATGACCCAGCCACCTTCTGCACGTATGGGTACTCAGCATCAAAGATTTTGTTGAATTCAGCTTTCCAAGTTGCCGGTGCATCCCGGTTAAGGTTCTTCACTTGACTTAAAACCCTTTCAACATCCTCCTCCTTGCGGTTCACCTTGGCTCCACCGTCAAACTCGGCTTTCACGCCATCAATAAAGCCGGCGGTATAAGAGAGGCTGTACACTCGGACCATACTCTTCTTGTACTCACGAGACTGAAAAAATCGACGGCAGACAGCCGGAATGAGTTCCTTCACAGTATTATGGCGAATCATTTCGGACTGAGCAAGCTTGGCTGTCAAATTTTTATCTTGTGCTTTCAGCTCATTCACCTCTGCAGATCTATCGGCCAACTGCTTCTCAAGTTCTTTGATTCTAGCAGCTTGGGATGAAGCCGTTGACCTCCACTCATTCTTATCCCTCTCCATCTCCTCCAGCTGCTCAACCAAACCTTCTTGACGAGTGGAAGCAGCACTCACTTCGTCCTCCAGAGCGTGAAATTCTTTCAAGAGTTTGTCAAACTTGGCTGTCCCAGCATCACGCTCCTCTTCAACTTCCTTCAGCTTCTCAGACAAATCACCACACCCCATATGGGCCTCCGTCAACTCCCTATGATCTCGGTTCAGCTGACTGAAGCGCTGCAGGAGTGCAGCTTGGAGAACCACCCCGGAACCAGAATTGATGTAAACTTGGCGGGCCAGTTGATTGTTATTAAGCCCTGAAATGGCCTCTTCTTCGGCTGGGGTGGCAAGGTGATTCAACATCTCCCGGCAAGCCCGAAAAGAATTCATACGGACATCATCACGGAGGGTCCACCCAGGAACAAAGTACCCTCCGGTTTGATTCGAATTACCTGGAGAGAATGTAGAAACATGTTAAATAAAATAAAAAAAAGAGAGCAAAAATAAGAAGCCAGGATAATCTTCGGATAAACGCACCAGGTTCAACCGGAGGCGACTTGTTTGAAAGCTCCGGTGGGGGAGAAGCATGATGTTCAGAGTGGGCAGTATGAACCGATACATCTGAGAACAAAAGGTAAGGGATGATCAACAAAAGAAACAAGACAGTTAGAAAAGCAAAAATCACATACCATGAGAGTGAGGCTTCGGAGAAGGCTCTGGGTTCTCTCCATCATGATGACCGGACCCCTCGGCCAAGTTGTTGTCCGGCTGTGTTTCTTCTTGGTCTTCATTCTCTCGAGATCTCCTCTTCTTAGACCCGGCGTCGGTTTGCGGTTCAGCTTGGTTGATAGGAGTGACGTCCAAAGTTTTGCTCTTGCTCTTATATCTAAACCCATACTCATTTGATTCATGACAACATATATATCAAACGCACGTTAAATCCTTCTAACCATCATTGTACTTATCATCCTAATAGTTAAATACTACTAGCTAGTATCATTTAATTATCCATAGATTAAAAAGCTTGCTCACTTAGACAAGTAGGAAGATAGGTAGAAGAATTTAACATTTCTCCTTTACAAATGGATCTTAAATGCCTAGAATTCTAGGTTTTCTTACAATGTTTGTTGACATTATGATTGATTATGTTATTTTTAATGTTTGTATAAATGCAAATCTAATTCATATATTTAACGTAAAAGCTAAATTATAGGAGCTTTTGAAAAGCATAAGCTTTTAAATAAAGAAGCTAATCATCTATGAGGAACATGGGGAGACTGGAGATTTCAAAAGAAGCTTGAGCTTCTTGTGTAGCTAATTACATATATACTTTTGTCTTTAACTTTGTGCGTTACATGCATGTTTGTCTTTTAATGTCATTTTCACCTTTAAGCTCTTCAATTACTATACGTTGAAGTTAAGTTACATATCTCTCGTAAACTTTTGTTTCAGCTCGAAACTTTGGCCAAGCATGCGTATCCATACTCCTCACACCACGTATAAAGAGATACTAGTGTATTATTGAAGGAAAAATGTTCCAAAAACTGAAAGATGGGAATAGGAAAGTGAGGTAACTTCATATATACCAGATGGCAACAAGTTAACTTATCAAGTTAGAAGCCCCTACCACCACAACCTATAATGACCTAAATATATTTGTCAGCTTTAGCATATATGTTTGTTTTCTTTTGCTTGGAATATGATTTCAACAGCTAGGTTTATATTTGAGACATACTTTTATTAAGCTATGAAACATACTTAAGAGTTAACAGTGACACTTTTAAATTTAAAGACAAATAGTCAATTTCTTAAATGACCCAAAAACTAATACATGGTCTTATAGATGTTTAAAAAAAACAATTTTTTTTTTTTTTTTTTTTTCAAATAGACTTAAACGATTGGGCGAATGAGCGACTCCACCCAAATATTGACACGTGACATTTTTTTTATTGATAAAGGACATGGACATCTAGGCGACTGCATTTAGGTGACTCCACTATAATTTTGGTATGTGTTACATATTTTATTAATAAAGTACAAGTCGCTCAGTCGCCAAGTGAAGTCGTCCTAGTCGTACAAGAATTGATCCTCGAATAATCTAATCAAATAAGGAGCACTATGCTAGCTGTAAAATGAATAAATGAGACTTTACTTGATTTTCAAGCACCAGATGCCATACTTGTTTTCTGTTAGTAGTCTTGATCCATTTTCGATTACTTGATCAATTCTTTTTTTAGGAAAAAGACGTCAATGTATATTGGTCCTTCCACATTCAATGACATATGACTTTGATCTTTCACATAATTTACTAACATCAATTCAGTCAAGTACCTTAATATGATCTAAACAACACCGAAACAAATGAGAAAAAAAAATATTATTAGCCGTTCAAACGGGTAATCCTTTGGCCATTAACTCTTTATTTTATCAAAACCTGAAAACGACTTTCAACTTCTTTTCTATGATTAAAACCGGTAAATGGATGACGTTTTATGTTCATGTTACGGGGAAGGCGAGTCATTGACTTAAATATATACGACATAACCAGAGGTATTCTCGTGTATTTTTGACTCCTCACCACTCGGCTTTTGTGCAAAATGTGAGCTCCATGAGTGTTTATATTACTATTATTTATTTGATTTGTAGTGTATGTGTGAGAGGTAGTTTTTAAAGTATATTTATAAAGTGAGTACTTTTAATAAAGGTGAAGAGAGTGATGCCCGTTATACGTGAAAGGTGAAGATAGTGGTGATGTGCTAAATAGTGAAGAGAGTGGTTTGCACCAAAATAGTATTAAAATAATATCTTTATGGGTATACTTGCATTAAATAAAAGTTTTTTCATGTTTTTTTTTTTTTTTTTTTTTTTTTTTTTTTTTTTTTTTTAAAAAAAAAAAAAAAAAAAAAAAAAAAAAAAAAAAAAAAAATTGTTTCAAAGGGCAACACTAAATCTTTGCACTAAATATTTTATCAAGTTCAAAGTACACGATAACTAGAAAAATAGCTAAAGTAACATATATCAGTATTAAGGTACTCTTGTTGATTAGAGACTCGTAAAAATATAGGTTCTATAAATTAGTTTTTATGTTTTTATTTAGATATCAAATGTTTAATGAACATATTGAGGTTTAAATGAAGTGAATAATAATAGTGAGATGAATAGTATTACATTATATTTATTGTTCTACTATTCATTAACATTAGTTTACTGCAAATGATAATACTAAGACTGTAAACGAACTAAATGTTCAGTGAATAATTCATAAACTGTTTGGTAAAAAGTTCGTTTATGTTTGTTTATTTATTAAATGAACGAACATGAACAAAAGTCATGTCCATTCGTTTATGTTCCTGAACGTCCGATTATGCGTTCGTTAATGTTCGTTTTTTTTTATTTATTTATTTATGTTCGTATATCATATCTTTTAATTGTATAATTTTAAAATTGGTTTGTTTAAATAAAACAACACTTATAAATAATATATTGTGCATAATTTAATAGAGTTTATGTTTGTTTACTTATGTTCATTTATATTCGTTCGTTTGTGTCTGTTTAGCGTTCGTTTAGTATCTTAATAAACGAACATGAACAACTCATTTTCTTAATAAACGAACATGAAGAAGAAAATTTGACCGATTAAACGATCGTGTCCGTTTATTTATCCGGTTGAAATTAAATGAACGAACATGAACAAGGCTCCGTTCATGTTCATCCGGTTCGTTTACAACCCTAGATAATACTCCCTCCGTCCCAAAAGAAAATGTCCAATTTGACTTTTCAGAGTCAAACTGGTTTAACTTTGACCTTAAATATATATTTTGCATCAATGAAAAATAGACTTAAAACTCAATTCATTCATATATTTTGCATCAAATATTATATAACTCTCACAAAAGTAAATATTGTCAAAGTTTAACCAATTTGACTCTGAAAATTCTGGACATTTTTTTTGGGACGGAAAGAGTACTAACATTGAAGAACTTTTTTGTACTTTTTGACACTAAACTGGTGCAAAAATCACTGTGCCAACATTAGAGATGTTTTTATATTCTACTTAAACACACAATTTTAGTTTCAATCAGGCAGTTCACTCGCACAAAATCTTCTTGCCACCAAATTACCAAATTTTTACCATTTACTATATTCTACCAAAACACACAAATACCACGCAAAGACCACACAAAGACACAAATTTTAATTTCATTCGATGGTCTGCACCACTGAACCCCTTCATACCCCTGGAATGCGCACGCGTGATCCTAAGACTCATGCAAATACTAGTCAATCAATTGATTTGTATTTTCAGACTATATTTCCTTAAAGAGTAAATATTTATACATCACATATTTACATACCAATAATCACATTTCTTTTATTTTTCTTCTACTTTTAACAACAATTATAAAGTTGTACCACATATAATTGAAGATATTGAGTAAACAGGCAAAGGTCATAGTGTCAAACAAAGTTATTTAACCTATAAGATCATTAATTAAATAAGTCTCGTGTATCATGTATCATGTATGGAACAAAGAAAACAAGAAAACATTTGCCCATTGCTAGTTTGCGACACTACCTGCTAGCTGTCTATAAAACAAACTTGGCCATTTGCAATTAAACTCGTACTTTCCTTTTCGTATTTAAAATCACATCTCAAGAAGAAAAAAAATAATAATAATAAATAAAAAATAAAATAAAAGGAAAATCATTTTTCAACACAAATAATGAAATAATCCTACAGGCTACAGGTGTACTAACCAATAAGAGTAGTATACTGCCATGTATTGACTCATTCAACTCGAGAAAGACCCCCCATCCACGACAAATGAATAGTCGTCGCAGCCCAATTTGGCCGACTTAGTGTACACAAGCTAATACAAGGACCACGTAAAATGCACGTTTAAGAAAAGATATCATTTTAAAAATAGTTCTGCACAAAAAGACATCACAATCAAAGCAAATCTTCTAGTGCGAAAAAAGGAACTTTAATAACCCACTATAAACGCATATGTTAAGACATCAGTATGTTAAAAGCCAGCTAGTTTTAGACGAAAAGATGCAATAATAAACATGTGTCCCTAAATTGAAAGTAAAACATGCAAATATCGTGTAATTCAACCGGATGATGACATAAGTAAAGACCATTCCAATAGCACCTAACAATTTTTTTACTTAGAAAAGATAAGAGATGATGAATCATAATTCAACCGGATGATGACATAAGTAAAGAGCTGATGCAGACCCATGGTCATAAGCTGACCATAACTTTCCAAACGGTCCTACCGAAAATGTTACATGCTTACATGTTGCATGACTATCCTGTTCCGATTTTTCCTTCTTAAAATTAACCACTTTCCCTCTAATTTTCCTACTCGGCCCTACCATCTTCAATTCCTCTATAAATAGTACCCACCCCCCATGCTCATTTCACACACTGATCACACATATTCCATACACACACATAACTTACAAACTGTGAGAAAAAAACCAGAGAGCAATGGAAACCTTCCCAATTGTGAACATGGAGAAGCTCAACGGCGAGGAAAGAGCTGCAACGTTGAACTTGATCAACGATGCTTGTGAAAACTGGGGATTCTTTGAGGTATGCAACTATGAACTGTGATCTATATTATCAAAAGTTTGGTTTTTTATTTATCGCAACATATGTACTAATAAGTTTAAGTTTTGTAGATTGTGAACCATGGCATATCCACTGAGCTTTTGGACACTGTGGAAAAGATGACAAAAGGGCATTACAAGAAGTGCATGGAAGAGAGGTTCAAGGAAATGGTGGCCAGCAAAGGGTTAGAAGCGGTTCAAAGTGAAATCGAAGATTTGGACTGGGAGAGCACTTTCTATCTTCGTCATCTACCCCAATCCAACATCTCCGAGGTCCCAGATCTTGAAGATGAGTACAGGTATGAACAGAGTTCTATAAATGTATAAAATAAAAATAATAACAGGTGTCCAAGAAAGTAGGAAAGAAAGACTACAAAATATCTATTTCGTCATTTTGACCATTTTATTATGGGGAAATATATGTGGCTACTTGGCTGTTGAATTTATTTATTTGGTAAACTACCATTACTTCATGAAGACTTTTCACCCATTATAAATTGACATTTCTGACACTTCGCCTTATTGAGCCCTCGCTGTTGTTTGGACATGAGTTTAAACTAAGTAAAATAATTTGCAGCACTAAGTACATCCATTATTTTAACCATTTATAAGATTTATATATATTTGATATTCATATTAAAAACTTATCTTCGCTATATACTAACTTTCCGAAGCTTTATAACAGGCCACATAAGCATGTGACATAAACCTATGCATGATAACAAAAATGAACCTCTTCATTTTTTAATATCTCTTGGGCCTAGCCTATTAAATACTCGACCGACTGAGTATTCCCGAGTGTTTCGGTAAAAGTGAGACATTCTGAGTATTTACGCTTTCACTATTACTTATAAGAACTTAAGGTAAGTAGAAGCTTAATAAAAAAAACTGAATTGTTAGTAGAAGCACCTAACGATACCTAGTTTTAATCAATTGATCATCTAGTTCTAGATTTCAACTCATGTTAATCACTTTACAAAGGACAACGAAACACCTTCTAGGATAAGATCTTAAAAGAGGCAAGTGGCAAATAATCAAATCACTTTCTTTTATTAGTATGTGCATCCATAATATGCATATATTACATTTAAAGTTTTTGGATGATGACAGGAAGGTGATGAAGTTGTTTGCTGAAGAGCTTGAGAAACTAGCTGAGAATCTTTTAGACATATTCTGTGAGAATCTAGGATTAGAGAAAGGTTACCTCAAGAAAGCTTTCTATGGCGCTGGTGCCAAGGGTCCCACCTTCGGGACCAAAGTGAGCAACTATCCCCCATGCCCTAAGCCTGATCTTATCAAGGGTCTCCGGGCCCACACCGATGCTGGCGGCGTTATCTTACTTTTCCAGGACGATAAGGTCAGTGGGCTCCAGCTCCTTAAGGATGACAAATGGGTTGATGTTCCACCAATGCACCATTCCATTGTGATTAACCTGGGTGATCAGCTTGAGGTACATTACAAAAATATAAAAGTAACCCCGAGTTAAACTGTTTAACTGTGTCCTTAATCTCTCAAGTGCAATTACTGCATTAAGATGCTTTACTTCATTCTTTATGAACCATATCAGGTTGTTGAAACGATAAGGGTGTACTAACAATATTAGCTTTCAGGTAATCACTAACGGAAGGTACAAAAGTGTGATGCATAGAGTGATTGCTCAAACAGATGGAACCCGAATGTCGATAGCTTCATTTTACAACCCAGGAAGTGATGCTGTGATCTATCCTGCACCAGAACTAGTAAACAAGGAAGCAGAAAAAAGCAACATGTACCCAAAGTTTGTGTTTGAGGACTACATGAAGCTCTATGCTCAAGTGAAGTTTCAGGCAAAGGAGCCTCGATTTGAAGCTTTTAAGACCATGCAAGATGCAGTCACCGTCAGCCCCATTGCGACGGCTTGAGTGAAGAAATCAACAGTGATGGTGTTTGTGTGTGTTCATTTAGTTAAATAAGATTATAAAGGATTACGCCACAAAAAAAAAGGGGGGGAGATGTGTTTGAGTATATTCTAAGGTATTATGGGTCTGGTTTCTTGCAGACATCTATGAATGGTTTGTATAGGAACACCAAATCTTGAGATACCGTAATGACATAATTGATAATTCTATGTAATCTCTTATGTTAATAATCTAATCGTATGATCTACAAGTGTGCTATATAATTGCGCAAGAAGGTAATAACTGTTCTCACAAGAAATATTGCAACTTTTTACAATCATTTCAAGATTCACATTGCAATCATGTAAAAACTGCAACTTTTTGCATATTTGAAACCACAAAAATTTTTTGTGACATGAACCTTGAGTGCAATTTAAATACTTGACTAGCTAGAAGACTAGCAGGCGGACTATGTTCGAAGGTTTGTTTCCTCACATTTCAAATTTTAACGAGATCCACATAGTTTGAGCAATAAAACTCACTTAAAGAAACATAATATGCTGCGAAGAAACACACATATACTAATTTGTAAAGATGAAATTTTCTAAGATCATATAGGAAAGGCAATGCAAATAACACAACTTATCATAATATAACGTCTCCATAATGCAAAATATTCCACAATATATAAAGCAAACCACCGCTGCCTAATATAGGAAAACTGGCATAGCTAAAAACTATAGGGCATATTGACCTAAATAACAATGAGTTTGGGCATAAGCAGTAACCTATGCCTCGCTTCTCAAAAGTAAAAAGTAAACGAAAATTTTTGCATTAGAAGAGGATCGGACCTTAACTAAGATTGGTTAATTTTTTCGTTATCATCATTTGCTTCTGTCACGTCTGAACTAGGGCTTTTCACCTTTTTGTCATCCCCTACAACAGCTTCTGCATTAGAACAATGATTCTTCAAAACCGTTGATATGTCAACCTCCGAGGCTCCCGCAAGCTTAAACTGTTTAACAGATGTTTCCAAGTTTTTCTCCCACCCTTTCAAACCCAACTTACACTCCACTTGAGATCTCTCGAAAAGCATATTACCCCAAAACAAATGTATCTGAGATCTCATCACCGCTGCTTGCTCTGCCGCTTCATCAGCCGACACGTCACCACCAGTTTTAGCATCCTCACCTTCATTACCACCCGCTTGTTTTTTTCTTTTCTTTGTTAAATCATCTTTCTTGCTAGTATTAGGATCTTTAAGTTCTTTAGCTCTTTGCTCCTCTAGTTTTTCCCACATCTCGGTTGCCGACTTCATCTTCTCTTCAGCACTGTCGAAAAGCCTAATTGTCTCTGTTGGGTCCCACTTTGACAGATCTTCTTTCTTAGCAAGAATAAACGACCAGTGAAGCTTTGCCATCTCAAACTGTTGTTGACCCAATGCTAAAAGTCCTTCATAAAAATCCGGTTTTATCAACAACGCCTCATCATATTTCTCCCTTGCTAATGTATACTTCTCTTTCACCCACTTGTAAGCTTCTTGCAGTTGTGTGGCCACCACATCTTTAGCACCCGAGTCATCTATTGGAATTCGTTTCCTTGCGGCACACATATGAACGTTCCCCCAATTGAAGAAAGCTAAAGCAGCCACTTCTTGAAACTTCAAGGAAGCTTTATCAAATAAAGCTTGAGCCTTTTCACTTGTAACCGTTTCTTCAAGAGCCTCGGAGCACAGTTCCATCCCGAGTTCGTGGAGGTCAATGTGGGCATCCGGGTCAATTCCTATGTGGGTCCGGAATAGCTGAGCAAACTCAAACAACCAATCATCCATCTCCACTTCCTTCAACTCGGTGTCATCAGCACCTTCCTTATCTGTTTTCTTCACACCTTCTTCTTCTATTTTATTATCGTCAATTACAGTTTCTTCTGCAGATTCGTTTACCAACTCAAGGGTCTCAATATCATCTATTTTATTCTCTTCTTCTGGTTCTTCCTCTAATAAAGGTGGTTCGTGCTCTGGACTAACCTCAACAACATGCAATCTCAACATCCCATACGAGACAACTTTTTCTACATCTTGATCTTTGCCAAGACGAACTAGACCATCTGCAATGGACTCTGCAAGCCTGAGCTCACTAGTACACGTTACAGTCACCAAATCCCCATCATTGTCCTTGAACTTAATCAAAACCGACTTTGACGACGGAAACCGTTTACTTACCACATCTCTTAACACCTTAAAAGTACAATTCACCGGCATTTCAGCAAGCCGGATATCATGACCATACACAAGCTTCAAAGGTCTAAACTTTACTAAAACCTTCGATGCCGGCAAAACCGATGAAACTATCTGTTCCTTGTGACTACTCTTTTCCGGAGTACTAACGGATTTGGAAACAACCTTTGGCATTTCGGTCAACTTGACCTCCTTATTAGTCTCAGTCGACAGAACCGGATACATCTTATCTTGCTTACTATTAGCAACACCAACCGCAGGTCCCGATTTCTTAGTAACAGGGCGAGCAGGCAAACAAGGTCCAAGGCCAGCAACGGGCGCCCCACGAACCGCACTGGCCCCTAAAGCCGCAGGCGACGGCCGGCTCATAAGATCCTGCGTGGCCTCCAACCTCAACCTCAAAGCAATCTCTAACGCATCCCTATGATTCGGCTCAAGCCCTAACAAAGTCTTCACATCCAACATAGCCAAATCATGTTTCCCTAACGCCTCAAACGCCCTAGCCCTACGAAGCAAGGCGCGAACATAAACAGGCTGAGCCTGTAACGCCAAGGAACACTCGGATATAACTTTGTGATAATCTATAGGCTTAATTTGCATCAAACAAGCAGCCCTATTGCTATGGAAAACGGCGCGGTCAGGGTGAGTTTTAGGCGTTAACTTAAGCGCGTATTCGTAGTTTTCGAGGGCGCCTGTAAAGTCCTTGGATTGAAACTTAATGTTGCCTAGCTCTTTAAGGTCATGAGCTTTTTTCAATAAAAGGGATAATTTGGGATCAATAACATTTCCATTTTGACTAGGGTTTTGACTAGGGTTTTGGTTAGTTTTCTTCTTCCTGCCTCCAGATTTACCCATTTTTAACTTTGATAAAAAAGAAAAACTAGTGTAAAATGGAAATGAAGGTACTTACTTACAGGTTGGGATTGATTGATGAATCTGAAATGAGGGTTTAAAGTATTTGGGGGTTAGAAACCCTAGATAGTATAGTAAGTAGTGAGAAGAGTTACAACTTTGTTGATGGGGGGTTTAACATCAACTGCAAAACATAAACACAACACAAGTACACAACTTGGGCTTTATGTTTTCTTTTCTTTTTTTACTTTTTCTTAAAAGTTATAAACTTCATTTCTTTTTTTCTTTTTTTTTTCCTTAAAAAAAAGTATTTTTAGTCTAACTTTATATAAAGAAATATTTTATTTTAAAATTAACTAAATTATAATCTTTTTGAGTAAACTGAAAAAAAATATCCCTAAACTTTGCCAAAATGCAAATAATGTCCTCTTACAAAAACAATTTGGTCATTTCTGCAAATAATGTCCTTGAAGTGTTACTCTTCATGCAAAAATGTTTTTTGGCTAACGCTCGTTAGAAAATCCCGTTAAGTACCGTGTGAAATGACTATTTTACCTTAATTTTCTTCAATAATCGATATTCCACCATTTTCCTTTCTTTCCCGCAAGTATGGAAAATGACGTATTTACCCTCCAAACCTTGAGGGACAATATTCGCTATGTTTGTGTTACGAGGTGAGTAGCTCAAGCTTTGAGCTTGTGAGAGGGGGTAAACAAGCTTGTGAGGGTGTATAAAAAGTGTAGCCTATTTGTTTAGGGTATAGAGAAACGTGTTAAGCAATTTGATTGATATACGTATGAAAATGCAAGTTTCATGGTCATTCCTAATGAGCAAAACTGTTTTGGTGTTACGTGAAATGACTTGGGCAGTTTTTCATGTGTTTCATATAACTTATGAAACGTGTGATAAATTATGACTATACGTTGTGTTAAGCTTAAATCAAGTTCAAATACCCATTTTTAGTTATCTCATGAATTGAGTGAGTGAGTGAGTGAGACTTTAGCTTAACGAAACAAGGGTGAGAATTGGTGAGAGCTTAAGTGATTATACGAATGGAAAACAATATGAATGAAGAAAACTACCAACTGCTAGTGTATATACCATTGAAAACTGCAAAATTTTCATTGCCATACAAAAGCTTGACTTTATAGAGTCAAAATCCATTACAATAGCCTACTTAATCCATTACAACCACTTAATACTAAAACAACTAATCATCTACCTAAATCAGTTTCCTACTTTCATTCCAAATACAACACAAAAGACTATTAAAATCCCAATTAAAATAAGAAACAGTCAATCATACAATTGTAACTTTGACTTTGTGGAAGTCAATTCATCAACCAAAAGCTTCTTTTTCATAGTTAGGACAGCAATGTGTTCTTGCATCTCATTCTTTTGATTCCATTTCTTGCCCTTTTGATGCTCTTCATATAGCAATTCCCTATAATACTCACTAGGTAAATCATCATCAAAAAATTCATAAAGCCCACACTTATTACGCTTGTCTTGTAATTATCAAACAAAATCACCATCATAATCAAAGTCAAATACAAGGTCTTAATAACCACATTTGACTCCCAAATTGAAAGCCAATTAAATTAGGGCTTGCATATTTGGGTCAAGCAATGAATCGTTTCACTGGATTCTACTTAGTCCATGCCGTTTTCACTGTCTATTTTGACAATGGACCATTGACTAGCTTGATCACGTAAAAAGAATTAGAATAGGCGTAATCAGGTCGAATCTCTAGTTACAACATCAAGGTATATGGAATCTACGATTTTTAAGAAATCCTTAAGATGTTGATTAGGATCTTCGGAACGAAGTCCATGGAATGCACATCTGCTTTGCACCAATCGGATGGTGTCGGATCGCAAGGGGGACACATTGGCTCCTTGAGTGAGCTCAATAGTGTTTCGATAGCCTTGATGGCTAGGACGGGAATACTCTCCTAAAGTTCGGGGCCTATGAGGTTGGTTTGCTAGTGGTGGGTTTTGTGGGTGGTTTTGTTGTGGTGGGTTGATGGGTTCAAAGAGGTTACAACCTTCCATGATGTCGGATGGTAAAGGTTACGAACAAAGACACGAAGAAATAAGATAGACTAAAGAAATCCTAAAAATAAAAATAAAATCTTACTAGAAAGGAATCTAGCAAGTAGACCTAATAAAAAGAAAGCCTAACCTAGACAATAACTATTCCCCGGGCTGCGGCGCCAAAAACTTGATACGTGGGAATTGCGCCTCGCAACAGGTTTTACATCTCAATGGATCTCGAGAAGCTTACAACCCCCACCAGGCAGTGTACCTGATCGTTGTAGTATAGTATAGTGACAAGTACCGGGGAATTGATCGTTCAACTCAGGAATAGTGTCGCTAGGATTAGGAAGCCTACTAAACTAGGTCTAGAGGTGAGGGATGATTCTTTTTGCATCTTTTACATTTTATGAAAACAAGTAAAAATCTCGGGTTTTGAAGGAGTGGGCGGAATTAGTTGCTAGCCAACTAACCCAATTAATCTAAAGATGCAATCAAAATAAAATAAAAGAAATGAAAATAAAACTATTATACTAATGTGGTGAAACAATAATGAGGAAAGTTGTGTTTACTTAGATTTCATTACTCCCTAGATATCTTTTACAGGTTGATTAGCTTGTTACAATTGCATGGATGACGGGTCATATTCCTTAATACTAGTCGTAGGGCCGTGTACAATATTCCCTAACTCTATAGGATCCTACTTCACTCCTATGTCGAGCCGTTAGAAGCTCCTAACATGGGATCATTAGAATTTTCCTACGCATTAAATACAACCAAAAATCGTAGTACACCTCCGATCATGTTTCTTAAGACGTTCAAGCAAGTTACCAATGGAAGTCTTCCAGTTTTCTTAAGCCTAACATCGAATACAATCATCCGTAACAATTATAAACAAACAATCAACCCATAATTAACATCTAGGTTTCACTACATCTAAGCAAACACAATAAAGATCTAGCTAGCATGTTAAAGAGAAGAAAAGCGTAAGATATAATCATACAACACATAGACATATTAAATGATTTGAATGAATACTTATCTTCAATTGAACATGAAAGAATCAAGGGGTTGGAACCCTTGAAAAAGTGATAAAATTCGGACTAGGGTTTATTCCCTCAAAGTTGCACACTAATGAATGAAATTTAGAAAACTATATATAGATATTACATCGTGACGGCGTCATGTGTTAGATCGTGATGCTGTCAACTCGCCGCCTTCATAAAATCGTATTGCCTAGATCTATTTGTGACGCCGTCATGTAGGAATTTACTCTGGGTCGTCACTAATGTTTGGACCCTGACGGCCTTGGTGACACCGTCAGGTCCTAAGCTTAAAAACTCTCTGGATCGTCACGTGTATTTTCCACTTCCACCTCTTTTGTAACTCTTGACGTCGTCATGTACAAAGGCTTGACGCCGTCAGGTACTGTTCCCAGCAAGGAAATTTGAGACTTTGACATTTTCTTCACTTTTATGCTCTAAAAACGTTCAAAATGCTTCCTTTTTCAGATTCTTCCTCAAAAGTACCTAAAATGACAAAATGAACGATTTAGGGCAATATTTGATCAAATAATCTCAAATTCGAGCTTAAATGACCCCTTAAAAGTGCTACACTTTTCGCCTCATCATTAATCTAGTTACTATATATACTAATTCAACGTCAAATGACGCCATGTCACGTCACTTGGGTTCCCGAAATTTTTTTTGCCCAACAACAAGCCCACTTTGGCCCAGGTAAAAGCCCAAAATAGTGTTTACAAAACATACCCTCTACTATATAATGGGTTAAAAAACAGCCCAAAACACTATTTACGAAACATACCCCCTACTATATAATGACTTGTGAAAATAACTTTAAACTTTTATCTAACATATATTTAGCGAGGCCCACCGCAAAACGCCATCAAGAAACACGCCGTTTCAAAAAATTTTCCGGGCTTTTTAACCCCACACAGAACACTTGACCCACTTTCTACTTAACAAAAAAAATACCGTGCAATAATCAACGACATGAAACAACGCCCCGCCGCAACGCGGCGGACCGTTGCCCACCTCGTGAAATGAAAAGCAAGTGTGTGTGTGAGGGGGGATTGTGGGATTTTTAATGGCCAGTTCAATATACTTTTTTTCTAAAGAGATGCATATGTGGTAACTTTAGCACAAACTAACTAGTCGATGGATAGGTTATTTTTCGTGTTTATGATATGTTACTTAAGAGTACTTTTTGAAATGGTGTTTGAATTTGATTATTTTGTAAAAGATGCAGAAATACTCAAAAATATAATAACTTAGAAATATTTACTTAAGTTTATTCATTAAAGATTTTAGCTTAAATATGACGTAAAACTATAATTGAAAAGATATCAACTCCTTCCGTCTTAATGTAATTGTCTCCGGTAACACAAACACACACACCCCATATTTTTATTTTTTAGAGAATGACAATTTTACGTGTAACTAATTAATTGATGCTTTATTCAAATTCTGTAATAAAATTTCTAGCAAGGATATTATTACGATGCTGTTTTAGTTCTTGTATATATTTCTTGTCATCATGACAACCAAAATCTCCCCTTTACCAAACTTTGAATTCAAACAAGTCCTTCCAATCAAATGGAGAGCAAACCCAAGTTGAGCTTATTAAGCTTAGAAGCCCAAAAGAGTGAGATTTCAAAAAAGCCAAAAAAAAAAAAAAAATGGTCTTATGTGTGTTGTAAGCAGTGGAAAAAAAGTGTTTATAAGCACTTTGAAAATACCAATCATCCTATTTCCCTTTTCTTTGTAACAACAACAACATGACTGATTACACAGATTCACTCCCAAAGGAATGCATAGCCCTAATCTTCAAGTTTTTAAAAACCACCCAAGACCGTAACAACTCATCACTCGTGTCCCGCCGTTGGCTGGGAATCGACGCCCAAACCCGCACCCACCTCTCTCTCAACGCCCGATCGGATCTCCATCCCTTTATTCCATCAATCTTCACCCGATTCAACTCACTTACTCGACTCGCTCTCCGTAACAGCAATACATCTGTTGTTGGCATAAACGACGACGATCTCATCCTTATCACTTCCATGTGCCCTAATCTCACGCGCCTTAAGCTCTCCTATTGTGTTCAGTTAACTGATTCTGGTATGGCTTCTTTTTCTAAAAACTGTAGCAAGTTGAAGGAATTTTCGTGTACCTTTTGTTCGTTTAGTTGGTTAGGTTTGTTTCAGTTGCTGGGTAACTGTAGTCAACTTGAGGTTTTGTCTGTTTTTGAGTTACATGACACTAAGGAGGAGGAGAAGGAGGAGGAGGTTTTGTCTTGTTGTTCGCCCGCGCTTAAGGTTATTAAACTTAAGCATGTCGATTCCGAACGGTTATTCATACGGCTGATTAGCGGTTCTAAGAATTTGAAAACTTTGAAGCTGCTTTACTGTTGGGGAACCTGGGACAAGGCGTTGGAGGATATTCAAGATGATAGTTGTTTGACTCAGGTCCATTTGGAAGATGTTGATGTCACTGATGTCGGCGTTTCTTCCTTATCTAGATGTCGTCATTTAAATGATTTACGTCTTATCCAGACAGGATGCACCAATGTTGGATTGATTAGGGTTGCTCACAACTGTAAGGGGTTGACTAAACTTAATGTTGGGGATGAGATAGGAGATGACGGGTTGATTGCTGTTGGGAGGCATAGTGTGAACCTTGAGGAGCTCATTTTGTTTAGGGTTGATGCTACATGTCATAGTTTACAAGTGATTGCAACAAATTGTCAGAAATTGGTAAGGTTAGAGTTTTGTATGAATGACACCATAACTGACGCCGACATTATGTGTATGGCTCGCAAATGTGTTTCTTTGAAGATGTTGTGTCTTGACGGGTGTGATGTAACCATTAAGGGGATTAAGGCATTTGCATTGGGTTCTCCAAATTTGGAGGAGATTAGTGTAATAGATTGTAGAAAGGTGACTCGTAAAGCAATAGATAGGTTAAGAGCGAGTAGGGAATCGTTGGTGATTAAAATGGATTGGTGCTGGCTAAAACCTTCTGAATTATTTTTCTAGTCACAATGGAGTGCAAGAGCAAATAGACTAGATTCCACCACCTGCGAACGATCCATTATCAATTTTCAGTGCTAGCTAGCTCATGGATCATCTTTCTTTTTTACAACTCTTGAATTGGTAAAAACTTGTCAGTTTCTCATCTCTATCCGTATTTAGATTCTTATTAGGAAATAATACTAATATTCTATCTAGCAGGGAATCGTAATATGAATTAGTTATCTTTCAAGCTACATGACTTCACTCCGAAGTTGATCTTTTACTCAATTGATGGAGTTTCACTTTTTAGCTTTTGTACTCTTTGAGATTGACAGTAGAGACATACACGAGTATTATGTTGCATATATTGCCAATTTACACCTCACACTGTCATATCATTAAAATGAGTGATTATCTTACATGTAGCATTGTAGCATGGTATGAGATCTCTTATAAAGTCGTAATGAATTTACAGTTGTGACATACAATATAATGAGTTCCTATTTTCAACAAAGAAATGATTTTATTAACCATTGTGAACTGTTTAAAATACTCACTGTTACATGTTTTAGTTTTCTTGATGATTGTTTTAGCAACTTGGAGACTTATATGCTATGATGAAGCATGTGATGGTTTTGACTGCAAGGTATGCTTATGCCTTCCCATCATAGCCTTTCATGTTCATCTTACTATCTTAGTTGAGTTGGTGACATTTCTAAGTGCTCTGTTCCATTGCATGCTAGTATTGATACACATGGTAGAATTCCATTTTTCTGTATGCATCCAGGAGAAAATAGTGTAGGGCTTCGTATTGCAGCCTCACTCGTTGTGTTGAGCTGTTAATCTTCCCAATTACGAAGATCATTTTATGTGCTGGGATTAATAATTACACATAATATATAATTTTTGTTTTTCATCTACATTCGTAAGATAGCGTTACACTTTAACCTTCTTTGAGCTGTTAACATGGTCATATGTACTAGGCTCAGTTGCAAAGTGCAGCGACAGTAACCATACTTATGTGATTCAACATATTCCTAGGATTTTATCAGTTTACTAATAGTTAGTTGTGCATTCATAATATAAATCTGCATACAAAAAATGAATAAGTATAGGGAAGTTTCCAAACGTCACCCTTACTGTTGGCTCTTGTAACCGCTTCTCACAAAATTTTGGGCATATGTAGTCAGGTTCCATGTCCAACGTTACGCCAAAGATGACTTTTTAGAGTTGGAGTCAAGATGGTACCATTTAAACTTTCCCTGTGTAAAATTGCTCTTTTCGTGTTTCAAACTTTTATCCTAATAGTAGGATTAATTGAGGCGCTTCAGATTGTTAAACCGAGAGGTACGTTGGGACTTATACGAGATTTCTTGGTAGCATCATCCTTTCTAGTGTCCATCTAAGTAGGGGTGTAGAACGAGAGTAAATCAGATTTCAGGTAATTCAGATATGGCCACTTCCCTTAATCTACTTAAAAACTAACTGAGCTGGATGTCACCTAGCCGAAACACCCCAGAAAGCCTGAATAATCAATTGGGTTAATTATCTCGGTGGTTCTTAGGAGTGTGCAAAATACGGTACATAACCATGATACTTAGCAAAATCCTCACTTCTAGTTGTAGAAAAAAAAAGGGGGGGGGGGGGGGGGGGGGGGGGGGGGGGGGGGGGTTTGGTCCAATCTGATCATAATTTTAGGAGGTTTATTTCAGAGTGTAATTCCTGTTCACACTTTGTTCTGGAAGAACCAGGACTCGGAGTTCGTTTATTGAGTCTCGTAGGTCAAAATTTTGGTCTCGGTCTCCGTTTGTATGGGTGCATATCCGTACTGGTTCTTGTCACAGAAGGAATTAATTCACTTACTAAATAATTTTAATATGGCATTTATGTTGCTCAGTATTCGTTCTAGGGTTTTTATGATTCATCAAATCTGTTGTAGCACAGGTGCATGAATAAAGAGGAAATAACCAAAGAGAAAGACGTGTAAAATGAGACTACATATGCTCTATAATTACCATCAATAAACTTATGGAAAAGTTTGAATTTAGCTTTGGCATGAAAACTTATGGAAAAGTATCGGTTGTGTTTGGGTTAAATCTAATTCGACATGAAAACTCGAATATATCTTGACACTGAACACTTCTGAATTGCAGTTAATCAGTTTCCTATTTGAAGCTTGCAGAAAGCTTTTTAATCTCCATCTTCGTAGTATAAGATAATCACAAAATATGATAATAGATCACCAGCGATGCTCCTATGAAATTAAGGGGTTTCCGTTATTTTCATTTATTAGTAATAGATAGATACAATGAGAGCACAATTTGCAATAATGTAATTAGACGAGAACAAATTTGAAGGCAAGACCTCTTATGAACATCACTCTTGTTAAGTTGGTTCTAATTTTCCCTGCTATATAACAGATTTCATTTCACGCCACCTCTGTACTAACCAGCCTCTTTTGATCTGGAACCGTCTACATTTTCTCTGTTATTCTAGTTTCTTGACTCCAATAATGTGGAGATTGTATAGTCAATATATAATGGCTACAACACATTCTTCTGCTCTCTTGGTTTCTTTTAACAATTCTTTGTGTGTTGTCTTATGATCCCATTTACTGCTTTTAGGTAGTTGCTTGAGTCATGGTCAAGGATTGTGCCATCTGACCCCTAGACTGTAGGATGTTGTAACGTTTCTATTGGGTGTGGAGAATTTAGAAAGACGCAGAGAGCGGTCTTGGTTGAACCACGTTGACTATTCTCCATTGCGTAGAGAGCACTTCCGGGAGGTAGTAAAGGATGATGTGGTGACGATTTTTCATTAGGTTGTAGGATGAACATTTTCCCCAGTGGTGTATATAACAGGCCATATGCAAGGAGACAATGTGGATATAGTTAGAACCATTTAAATTTAAGGTTCCTTTTTTGCCTAAAATACCAAAGATAAAGATATAAGGAAGACGGAGTTTGGATGTACATTTTTATTTAAGCATGGATGAGAACGGAAGGAACCACACAAACGCTTAAGTAATTTGGTTGGGGTAATTGCACGAAAATGCTCTGGGGACAATGTCTCTAAGCATCATTACACATTGAACATGGTTCTCATCATGTGTGAAGTGAAACTTGGAGACCAATACATCTTTTGGATTCCCACACAAGTACAAAAATTGCAACCGCTAGAAGGACGTTTGGCGAGTGAAGGTAACAAACCATATGCACAGTGAGTTACAA
Source organism: Artemisia argyi (assembly GCA_030686995.1). Classification (NCBI taxonomy): domain Eukaryota; kingdom Viridiplantae; phylum Streptophyta; class Magnoliopsida; order Asterales; family Asteraceae; genus Artemisia; species Artemisia argyi. The sequence continues at coordinate 212,115,136 of CM060677.1, forward strand.
AGAGGCGAGGTGAAGGAATGACATCCAAATTGGTCATTGGGTAATCTTGGTTTATGTATAGATCAGATGGTGGAAAGCAATCGTGCGGGCCCTCATTGAGCAAAGGGAGGTTGGAAAAATCATAGCAAGGTCGATTTAGGTTGGTAAACATGATTGCTCGAAGCCAAGTAGTGCCACTTTTCATGAAGGTAGATAAGAAAATATCACTAGACCAATGTTTAATGTGGTTTTGCATCAACATTACCCCCAAAAGGGCATCAGAATACAGCCGGTTGCTCTGGTATAAATATAAATGTAACTTTTGATAGCTCACTTATTATTTGGGCATGCTTTTGATGAATTTTCTTGATCATCTCGTTCAATTGACATGTCTTCGATGAGTTTTTCTTTAGCATCGGTCCACTGGACACTCCTTCTAGCCCATTGATACACAGGCTCGCCACGTTCCTTCGTTCATCTATTCGCGGACCAGGTTCTGAATCCTCCTAATATGCCTCAGGTTCCAAACACCTCTTAAAACTGCAAACAAACAACTATACTGCAACATTCTAACACTTATACAATTATGATGTGAAAAACTGAACCAGAATACATTTGCAGACATACATCTTGATCTCCTTTTATTCATCATTTTCACCAAGCACCTTAGAATTTTCTAACACTATGACTACATGTTCTAACACTATGAATTTTCCAACCAATGGCTACATTTCCATTATCAGACAAGAACATGTAATGAATGTAACATTAAACGCAAAATAATTTGAAATGTATATAATCGTTCGTTTTTAGAATTTCAACAAGTGAGTTATCACGAAAATAGCTTTATATGAGTGTGAGATACGATTATGTCATGTTTGATAGCCTTTGAATTGTATGATTCAGATGAGATAATTTGAATAGGTTAAAACACTTGTTGTTTGATAAAAAAAAAATAATTGACACGCTAAATCATTAAATCAATCTCCTCCTAGCTTAAGAATCGTTCAATAACAAAAGCATGCAAAACGATTTAGGGCCCCCTTTTCAAATGTTCATATTTTAAGTCAAAGAGAAATGATTCAAGATTTTTGTATCAATGTATCATAACACATTTGATACATTCATTGCTAAATCATGCCATTTAGTCAAACAAGTAGCAACTAAAGTAACAACAAGTCACTTCATTATATTTTTCATCTTTATGATCCATATATGACCCATCTACTTGTTTTCTGTAATTAGAAATTTTCATTCTAAGACACGTGAATTTAATAATTTTGATATTTGTTGCAAAAGAATATAGATTAAAAAAAAAAAAAAAAAAAAAAAAAGTGCATAAAGCTAGCAATTTCTTGGATGACTCAGCATTGACTTATGAAGATTGACTTTGTATCAATGTATCATCACCAATGAGTCCAATCATAAAGCATATTATAGAGTTATCATTTCTTGGATGACTCAGCATTGACTGATTGGTTATGATACATGACTAAATATGAAGATTGTCATATTTAGTCTCTGGTCAATGATTGAAGAAATTAAAATTTCAGTCCTTACACTTTCATCATTTGACAGATTTGGTCCATCATCATAATATTTCAAGTAAAATCAAGATCAAGCCCTCCATAATTCAGAAAATGGCATTATAAACCCTTGGATCATACTTTTGGAAATTGGCAGACTTAGTCCTTATTGTTTCATCTTTTACATAATTAGTCCTTGATTACTACTAAAACCAAATCTGAAAATCCAATACAAAAAGCCTGGTCCAAATGTAAAGTCCAAGTCCACCAGATAATAATCCAAGTTCCAAAAGCCCAAAGCCAATCCAAACCCGAGCCCATAAACCTTTGGTCAACGCTCACAAACGGGTCAAACAATTATATAATATAATTACCCGCCCCCCTTTTACCCCAATTACCCAGAACCTTAGAACCCTAGAAAATATCGTACATCAATTAACAGAGATTAAGGGTGTTTTGGTCAAATCAAGGGCTTCTAGAAACAATTCAGACGTGTCAGATTGTGTTAGAGTGAAAGAAGAACACGGGTAAGGAGGGTGGCAGTTTATGATTGGTCTACACACGTCATTGATCGTGATCCAAGGGTAATTAGATGATGAGGGAATGATTGATCATGATCATACGGCTCAGGATTGATACTCCGGAAGCGCACCACACGGATTGCCAATGTGGCAATCCGTGACTCTCTTACCTCTAGAATCATCTACTCTCTCCTATAAATAGAAAGGCATTGTAATCTGTTTGAGTGGTGGAGTGTAGTGTAAAGAAACTCTACCAAAATTTCTTTTATTGTAATAGTTTAGTTTTGTTGTAATGAATTTGCTTTTTAGTTAATGAAATCAGTGTTTCCTTTAAATCATTTAGCTTATTGTTCTTTACTGCTAACTCTTAATCTCTTATTTCTTTCTTATCATTTTATTTCATTTCATACTTATTCACTTTCAAGTCAGCTTTCATCTCATTGAATAGTTTTATGAAAATCAGAAATTAGAAAATACAAAAACAGTTTTAGGTTAATCAAAGCTTTCAAACAAGCTTATTTGTAGTACATTACAGCTTATCTTAGCTTTTTAGTTATGGTGAGTTTGTTGTTTTAGATTACATCTGTCCTATGTTCATCTTTTATCAAATAGTCAACTAAAGTCAACAGTGAAGATAGGTGGTGTACTGTGGTGATTTTGGCAAGCCAAAGAGAGATTTAGAAGCTCTTGGTCTATCTAAAGACAGGCTAGCTTAGTGAGCCCCTCTTTCCATGCTGAGGGGATATCAAATTTGTGAGTTCTGTTTTCATTTTGCTTAACTAGTAGCATACATCTGTGATTATGAGTTTCTGTGGATACTAGTTGATTTTGATTGTTCATTCAGCTTTTGTTAGAGATATTGTAGCTTGATTGATAAATTGTTTTATGATTTGTGGTAGGAATCACTGTTTGATTTGTGGTAGGAATCACTGTTTCATAAACAAACTCCGCAACCTCTTAGAAACCCATCTATAATCATATTCTCTATATATCCCATTGCACACTGCAACATAAGGGTGAGCATCGGTCCCAGACCTTGTATCACAAAAAAGCGCCTGGTCCAGTGGTTGGAGTGTTGTTTGTGTTTGTAGATACGAGGGTTTGATTGTCATTTGTGTCAAAAAAAATTTTAAACATTATCCGGACATATGATATAATGCCCATACCGATTAATGAATGAGGATATCATATTATAAGAGTTTGGTAGGTCAAAATTTAGAGTATTTCATTTTATTTATATACGTGTGTGATTATTAATATTAGACATTAATGGTCTATATACATAATATTTTTATAAAAGGTTGCATATGTAAAATAATGGTACGTTAAGTTTATTACTTTTACAAATCGTTTATAAAAACGTCATTTAATCATTTATAATTACTTGACTCATTAAAAAAGCTTTATGTTGCATCTTTTAGCAAAACATATGATATGATAGATGTATCACACATGACCACCGATAGAGTGTGAATGATTTAAAAAGAAAATAAAAACAACAAAAATAAAAAGGGTTTGGTCCCACAATAAACCTCCCCCCATCCCTGCATCCTAACAACCTACACCTCTTCTTTTATATATACCTCCTTCCATTCCATATCAGTCACACACACACAAACCTTCCATATATATATATATATATATATATATATATATATATATATATATATATATATATATATATATATATATATATATAAAGAAAAAAAAAACACACACACACACACATTCTCTCCAACACCAGAAAAAATGACTTTGAGTAAGAAAGCAAGAGGCAAACAGGGGACCAAAAAGGGTACGAATTTTTATGGACATGTTGAAGCTCGGAAGAGGGAGAAGCATGCATACAGTGCAGATCTTGCTAAGGAAGCCGTGGGTTTGGTTGTCAAAAAAGAAGAGGGGGGAGGGGGGTTATCGACCCCGATGCAGTGTTGGAGAAAGCTTACCAGATAGAGAGGGTCGGGGTTGACTGAAAGAAGGTCGGCCGTAGTGGTATCGAGAAAGCTGTCAAAGATATCGTTTCTGAAATGAAGAAGTCAGAGCCAGCGAAGCGAGACTTCGCCGGTGATGATGACGTCCGGGCACTTAGCAGCAAAAACAAGAAGAAAGAGTGATGCACCGTTTAGTCAAATGTATTTGGTGACCTGGGGTGTTTTGTCTGTTTGATTATGCATTTCGTAGTTTGTTTTGTGATTTCAGTATTAAGTTTCTTCTGATGGAATGAATTTGTAATGGATTACTCTAGTCATCATCATCATCAAACAAATGAGGATGCAATGACCTTTGTTTATTGGTATTTTGAACAAAAAGCTAATGTTAAAATTACAATAGGAAGATTGTCAAGAAAAAACTATGAAAGAAACAGCAAGAAGCAAGCCTACAACTAAAAGCAATTGGAAGAAGATTGCGACATAGAGAAAATGCAAATATATTGTATATGAGTGAACCGAATACTTGACAGATGATGAACATTTTGGATTTAATAAACTACGACAACTTACATTTGTCATATGATCCCGAGTCATCCTCAAAATTAAGTTGTTAAATCTTTGAGTAAGAATGTTTGATATTGATAAAACCAACTGCATTTGAGTGTGTGTTTTATGTTCTTTTTAATTGAATTTGTGCAACTATAAATCAATTAGAAATTAACTATAAATCAACTTTTCAATTTCAACATTTCCAGTTGACACAAAGGCAAAATCAAAAAGACAAACAAACACAATAACATATTTACCCGTTTTGAGATCCGACCATGAAACCCAGCTAACACAGTCCAAATTTTTGCGTGTCTGTCTCTCTCTCTTTTCTTTTGCGTCCTCTAAAAATCAAATAGCAGTTTAACTTGTTGATTTTTAGAGAACACAGAGCAGATCACAAAAACGGACACAAAGACAATATCAAATGACTCGTAAGAAAATCGTACATTTGAAAAATAATTGATACACACATAAGTGGATTTACTCTTATGCTCATCATCATTTTGACTAATAAATATTTTCTCAACGGCGTAATATATTCTGAATCTTGGACTAGAAAAGGAAAAAATCGCGTGTGGTATGAAATCTGGCACTACTTGAGGGACCAACGGTGTAATTTACTCGTGAAATTATTCATAGAGGAACATCTTCAAGTATATGCTCATCATCATCATCATCATCATCATCATCAAACAATTCATATAAAAATCCAAATCCTCTTATTCTGTTTCGGTATCCACCTCTACTTGTTTCAAATTTCCTGTAACCCTTTTTGTCTGATATCATAGTCGACCAAATGAAGAATCTCATTGAGATCATTAAAGGGATCATCTGTGTCTACTATTATGATTGGAAAGGACTCAATTTTATTTTATTAATTCACCGAAACTCAATTTTTTTAGGTGTAACAAAAATATTTTTTGAAAAAGTTGAGAAGACAATAATAAACATTAATCAATTACAAACAAATTTTTTTATCTTTCAACAACCACTACAATTAACAATAGAAGAAGAAGAAAAATAAATAAATAAATAAACCCCATTTCTTCTTCCCCAAAATCAAACAACCCTAACAACCTAAAAACAGAAACAAAATGGTGGAAAACATGCCACTTGAAGACGTTATCAACAAGAAGAAATCAGCTGCTGCGTCGCAATCAGGTGTGGGTCCCACTAGACGTATGGACAACAAAGTTCCTCCTCCTAGTGTTTCATATGCTCCGCAAGTATATATCACTTACTAGAATTCTTGTATGGGGTGTTTGCTTAAAGCTTTTATTTATGGGGAAAAATAGCTTAAACAAATGATGGTTTATTTTGTGCTTAGATTGGTGTTTTGTAAATGTTTGTTTCGAATTCATGGGGTAGTAGTCACATAATTAGTTAATTTCCGATAAAAAAATACATGTAATGTCCTTTATATGCAATAAGTTAAAGTAACGTGTAATGATTATTTGATCCATAACAACAACTTCTGCAGATGGAAAACACTGTCAGCATGCTTTATATTGTTTGGCCGATCATATGCTGGATTATCTTGTTCTGTTGTTTGCCTTGATACATGACCATTCACTGCATACCAACTATTTATGAGTTATGCTATCTTACTAGGTTATTAGATTTTAGTGTTAAACCCCTACATAATTATGATGTTTAAGTAACTGTGAGCATCTGTTATTTTACAGTATGATGAACCTGCTGCAATTGAGAGTTTCCAAAAAACTCTTACAGAGCATCCTATTAACCCTGACACTTTGAAAACCCTCAATGATGCAAAGAGAGCTAAGAGGGAATTAGAGCAACAAGAGTGTTATGACCAAAAGCTCTTTTAAACTCTTTTTAAGTATACATTTAGTTTTTTAGGGTGTTATATTCAACCCCCCCCTCCCCATTTGGGGAATCCCGTCCTTCTCAGATCCACCCAAGTTTCAACAATGTGACTAACACACAACTCTTTTTGAAGTATACATTTAGTTTTTTAAGGTGTACAAATCAAAAACTCTTTAAAACTCTTTTTGAAGTATACATTTAGTTTTTTAGGGTGTTACATTCACCCCCATTTGGGGAATCCCGTCCTTCTCAGATCCACCAAAAAGTCCATTGCTCAAATCGCTACATATAGTAAGTAAGGTTCTAAAAATCCCACATATTCATAAATCTTAACTTTGCCAACTTATTCCTAGTCCCAATCCCTTCCATTTATTACATATTATTGTTCTCCTCAAATCAGAAGTCATCTCGATCCTTCCCCAAATCCCCATTTATTAATCCCAGCAAACAAATCCGCCATCGCCATCACTTTCATCAAGGTTAGTTAATGTGCCCTAACTTGTTTTGTTGGCTAATTTTGACCTAATTTGTTTGATTGGACGATTAATTTATTTCGATTGCTAAATTGCTAGTGTTTGTTTGATTTTAAAACTGTTATAATTTGCTAATTTGTTAGGCTGATTTTCTAATTTGCTTAGGGGGTGTTTGGCTAAGCTTATTAAACATAAGTCCATTTAGGCTTATTTTTTATAAGTTCCGATTTTGAGACTTGTCGGCTTATATAAGTTTATTATGATATGATAAACTTATAAAAGCCGACAAGTTTTAAAATAAGCCGAAATTTAATGAAATTTCGATAAGCCCAAATTTTACGGCTTATTTTAGTCCGCCCTTATGGACTTATTTGATTTTTGAAAATCCAATAAGCTCACTTTTTAGAGCTTATTAACTTTTGCTCAAGTAAACCGCTTTTAAGCCCATTTTTTCCAGCTTATTTTCAAACTCATGAGCTTATTTTGGGGGTGTTTGGATCAACCTTATTTAGCCTAGGCTATTTTTTTTTTCTTTTTCTTTTCTTCTTCAATTTTCGTTTTTTCTCTTCCGTAAACATAAGATAGCTTTAATAACTTGTGTTTTCTATCCGTTTCATTTATTTGTGTTAATAAAGTATTTGCCAAATTGCTGCCTGCTTCAAAGATGTTCCACGAAATGAGACTCCCTTTGTTCTATTACTAACTAACTTTACTATTATCTTACTTCATATTCAATTTCAATCTTTTTCTGGATGCGCAAACCACGTTCTTCGTATGCTACTCGAAGCCGCGGTCCCATTGCTACTATCGCTCAAGAAACAACAGTCCACTGTCATGGATATCGTAGTAGTAAGCTAGAAAAGGATTGTCTGAGGTGTTCCCGATGCTTGAGGCACTTTACATTTACCTCTTTGGAGATCAAGTTTAAGTACCTTAAAGCCGAGTTCGCATACATCGACCGTAGCACATGGGTCTGTCCAGCCTGCCTAGGACTTTGCAGCTGCAAGGAATGCGCGACTCAACTTCTCACACCTCCTCCTCCTTCTCAGGATCTTATTGATCAGGTATATAGCACTTCTATTTGTACTTTTATGATATGATTTTCCAAACGAGTTTGCATCTTATTTACTTTTCCTCACTTCTGTATATAGGTTGCTCAGCATTTAGAGGACTAAATACTTCTAACTCGTCAAGATTTTAAGCTGATTGAAGAAGATATTCACAATATGGCACCCCGTTGGAAGGTTAGACTAACATAAATACTATATAAAATTATTATTATTTCCGACACCTTGCTCAAATATTTTTTTGTTATATTGTAGGAAGATCAATTTTCTGTCAAGCAGAAATATCTTCGCCTCAAACAAAAGCTGAATGAAACAAAAACATGCATTAGCAAACTGGAGTTGGCACTTGAAGAAGAGGCAAGTGGTGAATCGAATAGGTGTCATTGTGAAGAAGAAGAAGAAGATGATGATGATGAAGATGATGAAGATGAAGAAGAAGAAAGTAGGTTGCAAGAAGCAGCATCTCGTGTTGAGGTAACTTGTTTTGTCTCTTAGTTAATCACGTGCTTATATTGTAAGGCCAAATATGATATAGTTTTAGAAAAATAAGAACCCCAATTATCTATAGCGTTTGTATAGATGGTTATATATGTAATCATGAAATTAGATTGGATATTTGGAGAAACTATTGCAATTAAGAGGGATATTTAAGAGGTGGCAACTAGAATTCTTATATGGGGTGTTTGCTTAAAGCTTTTATTTATGGGGGAATATAGCTTAAACAAATGATGGTTTATTTTGTGCTTAGATTGGTGTTTTGTAAATGTTTGTTTCGAATTCATGGGGTAGTAGTCACCTAATTAGTTAATTTCCGATAACAAATACATGTAATGTCCTTTATATGCAATGGGTTAAAGTAACGTGTAATGATTATTTGATCCATAACAACAACTTCTGCAGATGGCAAACACTGTCAGCATGCTTTATATTGTTTGGCCGATCTTATGCTGGATTATCTTTTTCTGTTGTTTGCCTTGATACATAACCATTCACTGCATACCAACTGTGTATAAGTTATGCTATCTTACTAGGTTATTATATTTTAGTGTTAAACCCCTACATAATTATGATGTTTAAGTAACCGTGAGCATCTGTTATTTTACAGTATGATGAACCTGCTGCAATTGAGAGTTTCCAAGAAACTCTTACAGAACATCCTATTAACCCTGACACTTTGAAAACCCTCAATGATGCAGAGAGAGCTAAGAGGGAATTAGGGCAACAAGAGTGTTATGACCAAAAGCTCTTTTAAACTCTTTTTTAAGTATACATTTAGGTTTTTAAGGTGTTATATTCAACCCCCCCCCCCCCCATTTGGGGAATCCCGTCCTTCTCAGATCCACCCAAGTTTCAACAATGTGACTAACACACAACTCTTTTTGAAGTATACATTTAGTTTTTTAAGGTGTAGAAATCAAAAACTCTTTAAAACTCTTTTTGAAGTATACATTTAGTTTTTTAGGGTGTTACATTCACCCCCATTTGGGGAATCCCGTCCTTCTCAGATCCACCAAAAAGTCCATTGCTCAAATCGCTACATATAGTAAGTAAGGTTCTAAAAATCCCACATATTCATAAATCTTAACTTTGCCAACTTATTCCTAGTCCCAATCCCTTCCATTTATTACAAATTATTATTCTCCTCAAATCAAAAGTCATCTCGATCCTTCCCCAAATCCCCATTTATTAATCCCAGCAAACAAATCCGCCATCGCCATCACTTTCATCAAGGTTAGTTAATGTGCCCTAACTTGTTTTGTTGGCTAATTTTTACCTGATTTGTTTGATTGGACGATTAATTTGTTTCGATTGCTAAATTGCTAGTGTTTGTTTGATTTTAAAACTGTTATAATTTGCTAATTTGTTAGGCTGATTTTCTAATTTGCTTAGGAGGTGTTTGGCTAAGCTTATTAAACATAAGCCCATTTGGGCTTATTTTTTATATGTTCCGATTTTGAGACTTGTCGGCTTATATAAGTTTATTATGATATGATAAACTTATAAAAGCCGACAAGTTTTAAAATAAGCCGTAAAATTGGGGCTTATCGAAAATAAGCCGAAATTTAACGAAATTTCGATAAGCTCAAATTTTACGGCTTATGTTAGTCCGCCCTTATGGAGTTATTTGATTTTTGAAAATCCAATAAGCTCTGCTCAAGTAAACCGCTTTTAAACCCATTTTTTCCAGCTTATTTTCAAACTCATGAGCTTATTTTGGGGGTGTTTGGATCAACTTATTTAGCCTAGGCTATTTTTTTTCTTTTTCTTTTCTTCTTCAATTTTCGTTTTTTCTCGTCCGTAAACATAACATAGCTTTAATAACTTGTGTTTTCTATCCGTTTCATTTATATGTGTTAATAAAGTATTTGCCAAATTGCTGCCTGCTTCAAAGATGTTCCACGAAATGAGACTCCCTTTGTTCTATTACTAACTAACTTTACTATTATCTTACTTCATATTCAATTTCAATCTTTTTCTGGATGCGCAAACCACGTTCTTCGTATGCTACTCGAAGCCGCGGTCCCATTGCTACTATCGCTCAAGAAACAACAGTCCACTGTTATGGATATCGTAGTAGTAAGCTAGAAAAGGATTGTCTGAGGTGTTCCCGATGCTTGAGGCACTTTACATTTACCTCTTTGGAGATCAAGTTTAAGTACCTTAAAGCCGAGTTCGCATACATCGACCGTAGCACATGGGTCTGTCCGGCCTGCCTAGGACTTTGCAGCTACAAGGAATGCGCGACTCAACTTCTCACACCTCCTCCTCCTTATCAGGATCTTATTGATCAGGTATATAGCACTTCTATTTGTATTTTTATGATATGATTTTCCAAACGAGTTTGCATCTTATTTAACTTTTCCTCTCTTCTGTATATAGGTTGCTCAGCATTTAGAGGACCAAATACTTCTAACTCGTCAAGATTTTAAGCTGATTGAAGAAGATATTCACAATATGGCACCCCGTTGGAAGGTTAGACTAACATAAATACTATATAAAATTATTATTATTTCCGACACCTTGCTCACATATTTTTTTTGTTATATTGTAGGAAGATCAATTTTCTGTCAAGCAGAAATATCTTCGCCTCAAACAAGAGCTGAATGAAACAAAAACATGCATTAGCAAACTGGAGTTGGCCCTTGAAGAAGAGGCAAGTGGTGAATCGAGTAGGTGTCGTCGTGAAGAAGAAGAAGAAGAAGAAGAAGAAGAAGAAGAAGAAGAAAGTAGGTTACAAGAAGCCGCATCTCGTGTTGAGGTAACTTGTTTTGTCTCTTAGTTAATCACGTGCTTATATTGTAAGGCCAAATATGATGTAGTTTTAGAAAAATAAGAACCCCAATTATCTATAGCGTTTGTATAGATGGTTATATATGTAATCATGAAATTAGATTGGATATTTGGAGAAACTATTGCGTTTAAGAGGGATATTTATGTAATTTCCCCTTCAATAGATGGTCCAAGCTTTGTCTTTGTCTTAATACTATTGTAGGATCCCTTGATTTATAAGTTTTTAATCTTTTTGCTTTTGTTTCATAGGGTTTCAGTCTCCCGCTCATTGAACAGTTAACTTCTGAATTAAAGAGCGAATTGGTGATGTGTAAGCGTTATATGGCGCGTTGTCATACCTTGAAGGTTAGTTACACGAATTTTATGTCTCATTTAATCTACATTGTAACATGCATTATAACACATATTCAGGTTAAACAAGAGGTCACCAGGAAGCTTGCTGAAAAGAACAATAAACTTCAAGAGAAGTTGCTGAGGACGGAGGATATTCGTCGAAACTTATTGAACAAATTAATGGTAAATCACGCTCCTCTACATATACTTTAAAGAAAGCAACTAATGGCGTGTATTTTTTTTTTTTAATAAATCAGGACAAGCGTGGAAATCTGCGTGTTTTTTGCAGAATCCGTCCTCGTACGCATGATGAAGTAGCACATACCGCCATAGCGTTTGAGGTGATGGAATGTAACAAATTAATGTTATGAAAGGTATTTACTCTTTTCAGATTGCATTGTTCAATATATGTTTATAATGAATGGGTCAGACATATTTTTCAGCAAACACATTTACGAGTCTAATGAATGATTTATAAGTGTGTGTAATGCTGAAGTTGAATGGTGATTGTGAAACTATGAAATACATATGTATCACAAAAAATAACAACTTACAAATGTCACTTAGAACAAAGGACACGCCCTTGGCAACAATCTGTTGGACACACAACTCAAAACTACAATTGAATCTGCATCAGCGTAACATTCTCTATTATGTAGCCCTCTTGATCATATTGATACTTGTTATTCACCATTTTTATAGCCAAATACCAAGTTCCAAAGGAAGTGGACTACATTTCCTTTGAGTAAGATACCATGAATCACTGTGCTTTTTACTCTAATGCTCATAAGTTTTGTATAATATTATTAAATTAAGACTTCCACAGGCTTCTGTACTTGTGTGAACAATCATGTGGTCTAGCTAGCTAGAGTCATTCTTCTAAGCACGCTTGCAGTTGAGTCATTGGAGGAATAACAACCATGATATTCCTCCAATCATTCGAAGACATGTTTTCCATCTTTAGCTTCTTAAGCACATTCGAGAATTCACAATTGAATGGTGATTGTGAGTTTGTTGTAGGGGGAATGGTTTGGTCGGTCCAGTCTCCTCCACTTGCCTTCATGTCGGCTCTCGTTAAATAAGCAAATCCTCTTAGCAGTTTTAGTTTTGACCGTTGAAACAACCACAATTTAGTTAATTCTAAAAACATAGAAACAATAAGTAAATTAGATGAAAATACCTAGATGACAACAGATGATGTAACTGAATCCCCTTGATTTTGGTTGTCCTATTGTTTTAGTTTAGGGATGCTTTTAGGAAAATTTTAATTGATAAATTTAGGGTTATGAGTAAGATACCATCAATTTAGCGCGCGTCCGTGTATGTTGCAGTAGGGCTGAGCAAACGACCCGAATGGACCAGACTGACCGAAGGACCGACCGAAATTGGACCGGACCGAGCACATTCGGTCCGGTCCTCGGTCTTGGATTTTTGGCTAATTCGGTCCTCGGTCCGGTCCGGACCGGACCACAAACCGATTATTTGGCCTTGTTGGACCGGACCGGACCGACCGAGACCGGACCGACCACATTCGGTCCGGTCCTCGGTTTTGGTTTTTTGGCTATTTCGGTCCTCGGTCCGGGACCGATGCTCACCCCTATGTTGCAGTGTGCAATGGGATATATAGAGAATTTGATTATAGATGGGTTTCTAAGAGGTTGCGGAGTTTGTTTAATTTAGAACTTAGCCACAAAGATTTTAAACATCACCCGCTTTTTTTTTTAAGGTTGGACGCAATTGTTAAAAGAGTGACCATTTAACTTCTTTAAAAATAGTTTATTCATTACTTAATAAGGAAAGTTTCAAAAACCTCAAAATGAGGTTTTCCTTTATTGTTAAAAGATGTTTCAAACACATTTTTCATATGTTTTACACATTTCTCTTCCGTTTACATCGTAAAAAACTGAAATGATTGCCTTTGAATTTTGCAGGCAAAAAGACCTTCAAGTCTTACACATTTGATAGGATTTTCGGTGAAGATGCATCACAACAAGACATTTATTTGGAGGTATCACATCTCATCGAGTGTGCTATTTCTGGCGATAAGGTACTTGTATTTTTGGAATTGAATTTGGCTTTTTCAAGTTATATTGAAATTTTTATAAAATTCTATTTAATATAATTTTATTCAAATACTGAACTCTATTTGGCAGGTTTGCATCTTTTCTTATGGCCGGAGTGGATCCGGGAAAACCTTTACGATGGAAGGAGGCTCTGATCATGATCTCAAGGGGATAATTCCTCGTACCATTGAAAAGCTTTACAGTGTAATAAAGAAAGCTGAATTAGAAGGGAAAGAAGTAGAAATTAATTTGGAAGTATTGCAGATCATTAACAACAGGATTGAGAATCTCGGGGAATCATCAAGCAAGAAGTGTGATAAGAAGGGCATGCGTAAGCTGTTGAAGACGGCTAAAATTCGAAGGTTTGTCAAATCAATCCTTACATGTAAAAGTGTATGTAGGTTTGGTAAAAAAATGTATATAGGTTTGATAACTTTTTAGACAATTTTTTACCCTTAACTTTGTTTCACCATCTAATTAAACACATTAACTTTGTTTGGCAATGTTTTTATTCCTAAATCTTAAAAGTTTGTTTAATTAAGACCCTCAACTATAAAAGTCTGTTTAATAAAACCTTTAGATTAAATGAATATAAATCATAACTTTTAACTATTTTTTAACACCTTTTTATTGACAACTCAAAAACTATTGGAACACCTAAAAGTCTAAAACTAGCTCAAGCTAGATAAGTGATATAAAAAAACCAAAGTATTTACGATTTATAACGATGAATATTGAACTAGTGAGTATAAACCGAACCGTAAACCAATTTTCTTATGGTGACGGATCAATTGCAAAGTCACAAAATTCTACAAAGTATAAAAAGTAATTTGAGCGGTTGGATTTTTTATGATTTAATCAACGGACGTAATTCATCCCTTGCTAACTGATTGGGAAAACTCTTTATAAGGGTAATTAAGTAATATCATCACCTAAATATTCACACCTAACCTACATGGGTTTCAATGTTTCATCACCCACTTCTTCAGATCTCAGATCAATACTTTTCTCAAAATCTCAAATATCCTTTCTTTACAAAATTATCATGTCATCATTTTTTTTACTCCATAACATTTTATAATGACTTTGTAACTGAGCGATCAAATGTGAGATCAAAGGGTTCCAGCGATATGTTCCGGCGAGACGAGTTGGTCACAGTAATCCGGCGAGAGGTTCCAGTGAGATGAGTTGGTCACAGGGTTCCGGTGAGAGGTGGTTTCCGGCGGCGGGCTAAGGATGACGTGTGTCGTTGTCTTCAAACCTTCGTAAACTGGTAAACCGAATAGGCAAATTAAATGAGAGATAGTGTATGAATGTTTGTTTCAAAGATTTTTTTGTCATAATGGAAAGATGAAGATTCTTGTGAGAGGGTACGAATGTGAGAAATTTGAAACTCAAAAGAGGTCACGTGGTCCACTTTGTTGACCAATATATGAACACATTTTTTCATTTTAGTTTTCTTGATTTTATTATTCAATTTTTTATTATTATTTTTTTTAGTATATGCACTGTCGTGGGTCATGATAGGAGGCAAAGTTTGACATTGTAATTGTAATAAAAGTTGACATTGTAAAAAAGGTTATTTTTTTTAGTGTTGTTCATCAATTTTCTAATAAAAACACAATGTTTATCAGTTCGTCAGTTATGTTTGATATTGTTCATCAATTATTTTTAATAATGTTCATCAATTATTTTTTATAATGTGCTGTAGTTTTCGGAAAAAATAAGGTTCATCAGTTATTTTTGATATTATTCATCAGTTATTTTGATAACGTGCATTAGTTATTTTTTATAATGTTCAACAGTTTTTGAAAAAATAACGTTCATCATTTATTTTTGATATTGTCCATCTGTTATTTTTTATAACATTCATCAGTTATTTTTTATAATGTTCATCAGTTTTCGAAAAAATAACTTTCATCAGTTATTTTTGATATTGTTCATCTGTTATTTTTTATAACGTTCATCAGTTATTTTTTATAATATTCAGCAGTTTTCGAAAAAATAACGTTCATCAGTTATTTTTTATGTTGTTCATCAGTTATTTTTTATAACGTTCATCAGTTATTTTTTATATAGTTCATCATTTTTCGAAAAAATAACGTTCATCAGTTGTTTTTTATAATATTCAGCAGTTTTCCAAAAAATAACGTTCATCAGTTATTTTTTATAACGTTCATCAGTTATTTTTTATAAAGTTCATCAGTTTTCGAAAAAATAACGTTCATCATTTATTTTTTATAACGTTCATCAGTTATTTTTTAAAATGTTCACCAGTTTTCAAAAAAAATAACGTTCATCAGTTATTTTTTATATTGCTCATCAGTTATTGTTCATTTTTAACGTGCGATATCTCACTAATATCATATCGAATTTGAGTCATTCAAATTCCTAAATAAAGAATGACCAAAAAGCTACAACCTTCGTCTTTTAAGTTTTGCAAAATTCGGCCTTTAAACTAGAAAAAATTAGAGCTGAAAATGCCAAAAAATTCAAGAAAATCAACAAACACTTAAAAAGTTAAAAAAAAGAAGTTACGATTTATATATCATAATGCATACCAAATTAAAGAGAATTCAAAATAAAAAATTATGGTGAAATCGGTTTTTCATAAAAGTTTGTTTTTTGAAAGTTATTTACGTTTGAAGTTTTAGGGTGGAATAAAAAAATTTGTTAAATTGACCAAAATGCCCCCTAACCGAATTTAATAAGAAAAAAAAGAAGGATTAAGTGGTGGACACATGACACTAGATGATAGGCTTTGTAGACTTTTTAAATTCTTGGGTAAAGTGCAAAAATGGTCCTTAACGTTCCACAAAATTGCAAAAACGGGACCGAGACAAAAAGTAGCGCAAAAAAGCCACTCACGTTCCACATTTTCGCAAAATCGCCACTGAGAGCCCTTTTCCGTTAATTTTCTCGTTAAGTGCCACGTATTTGAGGGTAGTATCGTCATTTCACTGTTCTTTTTTATATCCCGCCAACTTTCGGGGGACTATTTTTGCAAACAACATAAACTATGTACATTTAAAGCTGTGCTTTTTCAGGGTGCAATAAATCTCCAAAACCAACCAACGATTGTGTAGATAATCAACCGTCAAACCCTAACATACAAAAAAAAATCAAATCGGAACAACTAAACCCAGCTATGGCGAATAATGATAAGAATGAAAAGGGAAAGTGCTTGTTGATGGGGGGGGGGGGGGAGGAATCATCCGAAATGTCGTGGGGCAAGGTTTTATTAAATGATGAAGTCTTTGAGGTTGTTTTGGATGAATTTGGTGAAAAAGTTATTGCCAAGTATGGTTCGTATGCAAACATAGGGAAGGAGATGATTGAAGAAATTCTTCAATGGATGTGGAATAGAACCTTCAACAAACCAAATGTGGGTGCTAGCGGTTGCTCCAATGAGGTAGTTGCAGAGAAAAAAAGGAAGAGGGGAAGGCCGGTTGGGAGTGGCAAGAAGAAGACAGAGGGGAGTCCTATTCCGACTACAGTCACAGAAAAAAGGAAGAGGGGAAGGCCGTTTGGGAGTGGCAAGAAGAAGACGAAGGGGAGTCCTATTCCGACTACAGTCACAGAAAAAAGAAAGAGGGGAAGGCATGTTGGGAGTGGCAAGAAAAAGAAGGAGAGGAGTCCTAATCCGAGTACAGTTACAGGAAAAAGAAAAAGGGGAAGGCCTGTTGGGACTGGCAAGAAGAAGGAGGCTGGCAAGAAGAGGAAGGTGAAGGAAGAGCATACGGATCTTGGTATGTTAATGTCCCATTTTTAAATTGTTTACGTAGGATGCTATGCTATGTTTGATAGACTTTTATATGCATCCCCTTTCCTAGGTTTACGATAAACAGAGTATTTGCAGTAAGTAGGGTGTTAGAATATCATAAGTGAGAGTGTTTGGCATTACTAAATACTGCTATAGAGAGTGTTTTGCATTACGAAAGTACTGCGTCTTCACATTGGTTATAAGTAAGTCTTCACATAGGTTGTAAGTAAGTCTTCACATTGTGTATCTTGAGTGTATCAGGAACAAAATAGATTGGTTTCTATATCACCACATTAACTTATTACCTAAACTACAACTATGTGGTGAGATATACAACACTGCATTGCTCTGCTTCACTCGAGCCTGTATACCATTAGTTTCGTAGGTACTGGTATGTCTTGACAGTTTTAATTTAAAATTGTGGCAGATTTACTTGGTTATGGGGGTGAAGTTCTGTTCCGCATGCACAATAATGGAGTCTTTGAATTTGGTCCATTAAGGTATGTACAAGGGAATGTTTCTACAATGTGTGGCTTTGTCTGTGATAGACATATCTTTTTCCTAGGTCTGGATGATATGTTTTCACGCATTAGGGGAGAAAATGGGCTGTGTTCTTTTGTGTGCCTGGTAAATCATTAGAAGAAGGTTTGAAGCTGATTCACACAGACAATGATGTGCATACAATGATTGAGCTAGGTTGTTGTGCCGGTTTTGTAGATTTGTTTGTTGCTCACACAAAACAGGTGTTATCTCCCTACTATTTAAACAATATTGATGCAGAGGGTGATGGTGGGGAGGTTGTTGGGTGGGTAGAAGAAGATGCTAGCTTGCGGTGCTCTATTACTTCAACTCCTTTTAGGGCTACCACTTCAAAACCTTATAGAGTTGTGGCTGATGTTGATGATTCAAAGCCTGAATTCAGCAAGAAAAAAAAGAGTGTGAAGAGGTCTGCGGATAGAGATGGTGGTTCTATGAAGAAGACAGCAGGTGCAAGTGGTTCAGTGAATGTGGGAGCTACGGGTGCGGGTCTTGTGAGGCCAAGAAGTGATGTAAAAATCACTAATTGCGTGCTGGCTCTAAGGGCACCAAGATCAATGGGAAACAATGTGGTTTTATTTTGACTAGGTGAGTCTAATGAATTGATTAGCAAAATTTTTGTGGATACATTGCATTGCCTATTATAATAATCTCATTTCATTGCATATTTTGATTGTGCAGGTATAGTTGCACACCTATCCAGTAGAAGCTTTTGAAGATTGACATATGGGTTTAATCTTTTGGGATTATGTAATGTGTAGAGAACAATATCAGTTTTTAATTTTGTTGTATTTAGTAATGTAATTTGACTAATGTAACTTGAACTATTTTACCTCCCTTTCGAATACACCAAAGGGTGTGTGGCGGCATTGTGATGGGTTCTGTTTTTGTACATGCCGACCAAAAGTATGTAACTTGAACAATATTTCAAATGGGTTAAATTTTCAGTCAATATTGACTACTATCAATACTCTGTTTTGCGTTTCTGCTATATATGTTTGTCTTTGTTTCTTTGTTTGTGTTTGTTACTTTTGTGTTTGTGTTATATGTTTGTATCTTATAGTTACAATTCATTGTTTGTCATACGAATCGAAGAGTATAAACTATAAACCAAGAAAATTGGGATCAAACGACCCCTTCCATTCATACACATTCATTTACAACCATAACATAGGGGAAACCACAACCCCTATCTACACCTACAACCTTACGACAAGGGCACCAAAATGAACAAAAGAAACCAAACATGCCCGACCACCTACCACCTACTACCTACCGTCATCATACACAACAAAACAACCCATCCCAGCACCCAACCCCTTCACATGTAAGTTTGCCTCACAGCAAACTCAATCTTGGAAATAATGCTGTCGTTTGTTTGCCTCAGCATCCTCATCAACCCCCTCATCGTTCTCATATCAGCTGACTGAATCCTCCTAAGCTTGTTGACATTGGCCCTTGCAGTTCTCGAGCCCCTTATGAGTTGGAGCTCCGCAATCAGGTCCCCCCTAACACCCAACCTATTAGACAGCCTTTGGCACCTACACATCAACTCTTGTGCATGATGAATGTCCTCCTCAACCTCTCGCCGGTAATGGGTTAGCATCATTTCCGATATGACTAACGAGTTGCAAGCAACCATCAGATCAACACAGCGAGACATTTTTCTGGAAATGGAAATGATAATTGTTTGATTACGGGTGTGTGTGTGTGTTTTTCTGCTTGTTTGTGTGTGTGTGAAGGCGTTGACAATTTAATATGAAACCTGAAAATAACTTTGCAAATTAGCCACTGAAGTCTAATCACATTGATACCAAGCACAGAGCCGAAAGTTGGCGGGAGATAAGTATGAACAGTGAAATGACGATACTACCCTCAAATACGTGGCACTTAACGAGAAAATTAACGGAAAAGGGCTCTCAGTGGCGATTTTGCGAAAATGTGGAACGTGGGTGGCTTTTTTGCGCTACTTTTTGTCTCGGTCCCCTTTTTGCAAATTTGTGAAACGTTAAGGACCATTTTTGCACTTTACCCTAAATTCTTTTACTTTTTATGGGATCGTATCTCTTTTTCTTATATATCAATCGAAATAATACCTTTATTGCTGATATAAAAAATGATAAGGACAAATTAAAATAACTTTTTGTATCCCATAAACTTTATCAAAATTAAAATTTAGTTAATGAAGAAAAAAATAAACGATAAAATATGAAAAACAAAAGTCAAAGAAAGTCTATTTTGACAATGGACCCTCACAGTGTGACTTCCATTGTATATATAGAAGTGTCTTTTTCTCTTTTGAAATATCATTCCCAAACACACAAACTACAACCATCACCTTTTTTTGGCGCCAAACACCATGAAAGCTGAAAGCTCAACCCCACCTATGGTGTTCCATGCCATCAAAGTTGATGGAGATTCTTCTGGTGAGAAAAGGATGTCCACCGATATCACCGTTGTGAACGACTGGAAGGAAGTGAGCTCTGATCATCACATGCACATTGCACCTTTCAACTTTGCTATGGTTGATGAGGGAATCTTCAGGTCTGGATTCCCCGACACGACTAACTTATCCTTCTTGAAGACTCTAGGACTGCGATCAGTCATGTAAGTTTAGTTTATATTATACGGTTAATATGTTTGATTACTTGTTGTAATATTGTTATTGTGGATGTGTGACATTATGCTTTGTTTGTGCATATGTAGATATCTGTGTCCGGAACCTTATCCCGAAGAGCATGTGGAGTTTCTCAACGCTAATGCAATTCAACTCCATCAATTTGGAATCCGCAAATCCAAGGTTAGCACTGTTTTGAATCTTTTAAATCGGAGTCTAAAAAGAATACATTTCGACATAATATGCTTTATGATTCAACAATATATCATAATGTTTTCTTCTATGTTGTCGTTTGTAGCGTACTAGTTGATATATTGTTCACAAGTAACAATATATCAACAAAAAAATAACATAAAAAATCTTAACAATCTATATGTATCCATTGGATTTATCATACAAGGTTCATTACTTTTCAACAATATATAGTTTCATTTATAGTAAGTATAAGTTTTAATCTCAACAGACGTGAACAAAATGCAGAATGACGCCACGGTCGGTGTCTTTAATTGTTTTGAGCTAACGTAATCGTCACAATCCAACATCTTTTACTAAAGTAACCGACTAATTAACACCGTTCATGAATATAATGATGCTTGCAAAAAAAATATGCAAACATAATAAAGAAACTTCTAAAAGAATAGATAAAACTACATATGAAGTTGTAATAGAGTTAGAAGATTTATCAAGGGACAACATTCAATTACAAACTAGTTAAAGTATTTATTTTTTGGTGTCGAATTGTTTAGAGGGTGTGTCGGATTGCTTATTTTAGTAAATGTTAATCTGTTTTGAGTGTAATTGTATGGTACCTGCTAAGCTAATACAGTATGTTTATTTTAGAGTAAATAAGCCTCTCCTAGAAAACAATTCCAAACACCCTCTTATGATACCGAAACTCTTAATCGCCTCTCTTTACTATAAAAATTGCTGTTCTGGTTATATTACTGAAAACGATGTATGATTATCAACTTGGCTTGTTGTGTAATATAGTTTAAGGTTTTATGAAACAAATAATACTTCTTCTTTGTCTCAACTTGTAAGATATGATTTAAAATGCACAGTCCAAATGATATATCCTTTCATATTCGTTAGTACAACTTAAGATAGAATAACTTATTACGTATCCATATGCTTTAGTTATATGAAATTCTGACATTGAAAGTCTTTAGCTTTTCGGCCCTTTTAACTAATGATAGTATGATACACACATTTTTATATATGATTTAGGACCAGAATCCTTGTATTGACACCCAAGAGGGAAAAATCCGCAGGGCTTTAAACGTTCTCATTGGTAAGAAATTTTGGCTGATACATAATGTCATTTTGTTTAATTATAGTTATTTTCATAATTTACTTGAAACCCTCTATGTATCTCTTTTTCAGATGCAAAAAACTATCCGGTCCTCATCCATTGCAAGCGTGGAAAGGTTTCTTTAAAATTTATATTCAAACTTATCATAAGAAAATGCGCTTGGTTAATGTAGTAAGATTTGCAGGCTAACTAATTCATGTTTTCTTGGTGACATTCAGCACCGCACTGGTTGTCTTGTTGGGTGCTTCAGGAAGTTGCAAAACTGGTGCATGAGTGAAGTTCATGAAGAGTATAAGCAGTTTGCTGGTACCAAGTGTAGGATTTATGATCAAATCTTTTTGGAGAAGTTTGACATTTCTAACATCTCGTTGCCAGCATCGTTCTTCGACAACAAATATTGATCGATCTTGTTTCTGGTCATCTTGTGTGTTTTTCATATGTTCATTAGTAGACATATGCAAAGGTTATCTAAAGAGTAGTATGGTGTTTGACGTTTTCAACAGTTTCGTTCGGCCACATTGTTCCTCAATGTGACCAATGTCTATAATCTTATGTAATTAGTTTCCTTTCTAAAAGTCTATATAAGTATGGGGTTTATGGATATTATATGCTCTTAAACTTATCGTTAAAACTCGTTCAAATGGCCACTTGCAAAGTATCTATTATATGTTTCTAACAGCATGATCAACACTAAACCACTGCCAATGAACCACAAATACCACCAATCTGACAAACACGACCAGCTACCAAAGACACGACCAGCACTGTTAAAAAGAAACTACAGAACCCAGTGAAATGTGTAAAGGTGATGGTTCACACATTTATGTACCCACAGAACCCATGATACAGTCAATAAGTTGAATGACTTAATTGGGAGCCCCTCTTTAGTTCCCGCATTCACATACCATCGTCCAGCACTCCAGCAGTCATCATGAATAGATTTTTTGTAAGTTTTCGTACATAGTACTATGCCTAAAATAAGCCAGCTGATTAGAAGGAAACACAATAGCTAGCCCTTTGTGTAAACAATGCTTTTATATGACTGTACTATATACAACAATACAAAAATACAAATAATTAGATTAACAAGTTACAGATATATTACAAATCATATATATTAATACCTAAAAGATCAACTATAAAATGCCAAATGGCGCTCCTTACGCTGCTACATGACAATATAGTGAGGGCTTCATCCGAACCAATGAATGATGTGCAGACGAGCCATCTCTTGTATTTTATAACACATTTCAGTCATTTTTGTACATGGTGGTAAATTAGTTTATGAGAAACCGACTGTTTTGTTGAGTAACCAAAGTGTGAGAGACAATTCAAGCGCGAAGATTGTGTGTAGATATGTCCTGTCTAGCATAAAACCATACACTGTGATCCCGGCCCTGTTGTTCTCCAAGTATGTCACTGCAACATGTAAAAATCAATCATGTTTTTGAATGATTCATATTACTTAAATAAAGTATATTCTGTCTACCAATCATATCTATGTATGAAGCTCACCTAAGGCTTGTCTCTTCTGGTATGTGATTGTATGCCTATAAATTGGTACTAACTTTGTATTGTCCAATTCGTCTTCATCTCCTTCTTCGTTGTCTGAATAATGATGATTGTTGAAATGGTATTTATTTGTTTCTGTAGTAATGTTATCTTGTGCAGTCTCTTCACAAGGATTCATGTCGTCAAATGAGTCAATCGTGGCACAAGTGTGCCATTTGGCTGCCAAACTTGTCACGGATTGAGCTTTGTGTGTGATCTTTGCTGCATTACGTAGGCATATGAATAGCCCGCTCACAAGTGTCGTGGAGCACAGCTGTACAACAATGAGAATTTAATGTGATGGTGATGTTAAACAAAGTAATGAGTTGCAAAGAACATTTGAATGTGGTGGTAATTCCCCTTAATTTAGGACTAATAATTTTTGCTAAAACTGTCAAAAACTCGTAGTCACATATTACTGAATCATTGTATGCCTATTACTCGTTCTTTCCTATACAATTTACTCACTAAAGCACATTTTTATTAATAGTTCTCTAGAATGTATATAGTGTGCTCCATCAAGAATCAAATGTGACGTTGGCATAATTAATGGGAATACATGAGCAAAAGAAGGATTACCGCAAGTTCACCAGCAGTGGAAATATTGACGGGTGAGCCAGGCCGAGTTGTAGCAAGTAAAGAAGCAAATTGGCTTGCTGTAACTAGAATCAAAGTCGATAACACAAATCCACGAAACCTATGGCTAATGATACGTAGAGTCCTTCTAATTGCAAGATGTTCCATCAATATCAAACCTACATCTCCTTGTTTCTCAAACACTCTAGCAAAACCTTCAAGCCTGAATATTTGCATATCACACGTGAGTTTGAAGAGCACGCATACCAGAAAGAACAATGATGTACGGTATAGCCAAGACACCATAAGAAGTATGCAGGCGAAGGTGTGGCTTAAGTAAATGTTGGAAATGTAAGGTATTTGATGTGCTCCGGAAATAAACCACCATATCTTGTAAATAGTGTTTGCAATAAAACAAGGAACCACAAATGCGCAGAAAAACTTCATTGCTCTCTGCATATAAATGGACATTGAACATATCAGAAGCTAGCTAGTAGATGTAAAGTCTAAACCTTTTACATAAAAATACTGTATATAATCAATAAAAATGAAAGCAAAACTGCATATAATGATGAAATGAACAAACATACATGAAGCTGATCAGAATAACCATGGCGGACTTCATCGCTAACATCACACATCTTATCAAGGAACAGAAACCGCCTGAGACCATACTTCCTAGAGAAGGACAAAAGACTAAAGAACGAAACAGCAGAGAACACAGACAGAGAAGATTGGACGATAGAATCAAATGGACGGGTGTGATGAAAATCACAAGCTGAACACTGATACACCAAGTGTGATAGAAGCGGCACACAGATAGTCAAGAGGAAAAACATCGACCATGACAAACCAGTTTTCCATATATTCGACTGATCAAGAAATAACCATGAAAAGCCTCTGGATTCGATAGTGTCGATAATCCAGTAATTTGATTTGGTGTCGGTTTTGTTGCTTGTGGTCGTTACTGAATCTGCCATTAGCTTTGGATCAAAATGTATATATGTTGCTGTTAGAAATGAAAAGAATCTAAGACGAGGCGTTTGTGATCAAGATATATAGTGGTTCTGGTATTTATATATATACAAAGGATATTCGGTATCTTTATGATCAGTTTAACTAACTTTCAAACAAAAAGCATGCATGTTTAACCAACTTTTATTACGTTTTTAGAATAATATGTTTATATACCGAAATAGAAATCTTTGGGTTATTGTCTACCTTTGGTTTTTTATCACATGCAAACTTTATAGGAAATTAATTAGTTATGAATTACTAGATCTGTGTAACTTATGATATTGGATAACTCAAAACAAGAATAAAAGAAAATTACCCTTTTCATTTTAAGGTTTAGTAAATGTTCATGCCAAAAGTATAAAGATGTTATTGTTAAATAAATTTTGGTTTTAGAAACAAATTAATTAATGATGAGTAGCCCATAAAGGGAGAAAATATAAATACGTAAGTGTGTGATCGAGAGAGATTGAAACCTGTAAGGTGAGTTGTAAGGAGCTCGTGACAAAATTAAAAGATCGAGTTCAATGGTAGGTGGTCACTTGGGTACGTGTGTGACCTACATTCAACTTTTTATTTATTGTTAGCTAATGTTTGTTCTTTTTCCCTACAATTATGTGGAGCCAATTAACCCGGTTATATATATACATAACCCAAAATCATAAAGAACCACTGATTTATGAGTTTTGTAGAATGACATGTGAAGTAACTAACATGAGAAAAAAGTTTTACCCCCGGCGAAGAAACTAGCATTCTTATTTTCTCTAAACGCTTCAAATCAGAACGCTACTTCTAATAGCATTTACGAGCAACTAACGTTTTCATTTACTAATTATGACTATAAAGTTATGTTACCAAATACTTATCAAAACAAACAACTACTACTTTCTATTACTGCTACTGGTTCTTCCTATCACTATTTTTGCAAAACAAACTCTAATTCTCCATCCACTTTTTTTAGAATAAAAAAAAAGAAGGATATGTCAAGAATTAGAGGGGAAAGTTAGCTTAAAACTATCCTCTAAAAATGGGCGAAAATGAAAAATTACTAAAACTTAACATGTCCTAAACTTTAATACTTTTACATATGAAGTAAAATTGTAAATAAACCAACAATTTTATTTTTCTCCAACTCACAATGCAATTTGATTTTGTGAGGGTTAAAAATGGTCGAGTTATCGGGTACCGGGTCAACCGGTTTGATCGTCGAGTCAACTCAGTTTTCAATTTATTATTATTTTTATTTTTTTTTGACCGGGTCAACCGGTTCGATCGCCGGGTCAACCTGAGTTTTTATTAAAATTTTTGAAAAAACGAAACATGGTCGGGTTTCAAGAACCGGGTTAACCAGGGTCACTCAAAACCCAGCGGGTCTAACTGGTTAACCCGGTTTTAAAAATCCGGTTTTTTGGCCGGAACCGGTTGAACCGATTAACCAGGCCGGGTCGACTCGAGTTTCAAAACACTAGTTAAATGAACGCAAGAAACAAAAAAACATCATTCACAACAACATGTGAGTGAAATGGTTTTGTAAATATAGTTGGGCCAAAGAAAAGAATCGACCATCCAAGTGTCGAACGAATATTATATGCGCCTTGCCTGCCTCAGTAAAATACAAAAATCCCCACAACGACAGGTAAGGTCGACAACCCATTAAAATATCTTTACAAAGATTTAAAAACATCATTTCAGCCCATCAACTATCAAATTTTACTAAATCTAGTCCTTGTACGTTTTTACTATTAACCAATCACCATTCAAAACCATATCGATATACTAATAAAACCGTTGACTTGTAGTAGTAGTATTCAAAAAGTAGTTATGGCAAGTGCTTCTGCTTCTGTTCTTCAATCTTCATTATTATTATTTTCTCCGTTGAATAAAGTAGCTTCGTGTACTCGTTTGAAATTTGAAGGAAATTCATTTTCGTTTGATCGTACTAGTCCTCGTCTTCTTAACTCCAGGTGAATTTTCACTTTATTTGTTTTGCTTATAGAGATTCCATATGCTTGTGTGAGAAACCAAGCTTAATTTATAAGCTAACTTATTTTAAAATTTTCAAGCTCTTATATAAGCTTTTAGATTAGCTTAGTGTTGATAATAGTTTATTGTGGGGCTTATATATTTATAAAGTTGTTTAGCGAATTAGTTGGAGTTGAAGTTTATTAATATAAAATCTTATAAAAATATACTCCGTATCAAATTAAATTCAGATATATTTTCAGCTTTTGCGTGATAATCCACAATATTTTGAAGGGTATTTAAGTAATTTGACTAACTGTAATCCTCGTAAGCCTGTTTCAGCTGGCTTGGGCTTATGGAGGCTTGCGGCTTATAAAAGCTTCCATAAGTTTGTGTGACAAACAAAGCTTATTTTATAAGCTCAAGGCCTTATAAGCCTTGCGCCAAACACAACCAAAATTATATTATTTGACTCAAAATTTTAATCTACTTTTAAGGTAATGTAGTAATTGAAAAATATTTAATTAAGTGAGTAAGTACAGGCAATAGGAGGAAATTTAGGAGTTCCATGATTTAATAGGAAATAAAATAATAGTACGACACACAGTAAAGAAAAAGTGGCAAGTTAGATACATTTTTAGACCAGCTACCCTTTTCATAAGTCATAGGATTTGAATTTTGTGTCCTTGCTTTTTAAAATTTGGAAATAGTTCGGATTTATTGATCTTCATGGTTCCACGGATTGAATGCTAAGTAGCTAATTATTAATTCCACTTGAGATGATTAATGTAGACAAGTAATCATTGCTGAGCACATATTCATAGGATGAGTCAGTTTAGTTGGATTGCATAACCAAGTCCATCCTTGCATATGCCATTCTGATAATGTAAATGCAATTAATGAGAAATCAGAGAGATGAATTGAAGTGAAAAATGATTATTTCATTGATAGATAAAAATGAGTGTTTACAACATATATTTAAACAAAGTAATTTGGCGGGAAGCTTCTAACTAACTATACAACTTCTTTGACCCGCTTTGACTTTTAGCTAAACTATCATACAGACTCAATTACACTTATGTACAGACTTGGCTTGTGATGACCATTGCAGCCTGTTTGGCACTTGTAACATTTGCAGGCTGTTTGGCATTTTGCTTAACACCATTTGAGTCAATTGTCTTGTTATCTCCGTTACAAGTTGGCCGTGTGTAATAGGGATCACACACTCCAAACTTGGATACACAATGATGGAAGGGAGATCTACTGAGTCCTTTAGTAAGCACATCTGCTGCTTGTTGATGAGAAGGTGTGAAGGTGGGTAGAATAGCTCCTGATTTGATCTTTTCCCTGACAAAGTGACAATCAATTTCAATGTGTTTGGTTCTGGCATGCTTGACTGGATTGGCAGCTAGAGCAAGTGAGGATTGGTTGTCACAAAAAATGGGGACAAGTGTAGTGATGGGTATTTGTAGATCCTTTAGGAGACTGACCAACCAAGTAACTTCAGAAGTACAATCTGCTAGAGCCCTGTACTCAGCTTCAGTTGATGATCTAGACACAACTGTTTGTTTCTTTGATTGCCAAGAGATGAGGCATGGACCAAGGAATATGCAAAAACCAGTTATTGATCTTCTTGTGGTGGGGCAATTTGCCCAATCACTGTCACAGATAGCTTTGAGTTGTAAGTTATTATGAGTTGGAAAGAAAAGACCTTGTCCAGGGGACAGTTTGATGTATATCAGAACTTTAATGTGAGCTTTCCAAGTGTGGTGTTCTTGGATTATGGCTGAATTGGCTTAGTGAGTGAGCTGCATAAGAAAGATTAGGTCTTGTAATGGTGAGATACAGTAATTTTCCAACTAAAGCTCTGTATTGTGAAGGATCTTCAAGTAATTCTCCAACTGTTTCATTTAGCTTCTCAATAGGATTGATGGGAATGTGTGATGGTTTCAGATCTAAGACTTTGGCACTTTGAAGCAACTCAAGAGCATAGACTCATGGTAATTCCTTTAGCACTTCTTAAGAATTCAATACCCAAATAATAGTTTAAGCTTCATAAGTCTTTGATGCTGAAATGGGTAGGTCTTGGTTGTTTCATGTGAGGAGAATATCACCAGGGCTAGAAAATCTTTGCCTTTCTTGTATGTTAGAAGAGAAGTGTCTGCATAACTCTGAGTGAAACCATTGTTTAGAAGAAATATGGTCAATTTGGTGTTCCATTGTCTCTTAGCTTGTTTTAAACCATATAGGGACTTTTGTAGCTTGCAGAAATGGAGTCATGTTTGTAGCCTTGTGGTAGCACCATGTAGACCTCTTCATTCAAATCTCTGTGGAGAAAGACATTGTTGATGTCCAACTGAGCAATGTGCCGGTTATAATGAACTGCTGTTGCTAAAAGGGTTCTAACAGTGACCATTTTGGCCACTGGAGCAAAGGTTTCTGTGTAATCTTCTCCTTCCCTTTGGTTGTAACATTTGGCAACTAACCTTGCCTTGAACCTCTCAATAGTAACATCTGATCTATACTTGATTCTGAATACCCACTTAGCACCAATTGCAGTCTTGTTTGGTGGGAGAGAGGTAATGGTCCATGTGCCATTGGACTCCAATGCATATAACTCTTGGGTCATTACTTCCACCCATCTTGGATATTTTGCAGCCTGGGTATAAGACGGGTTCCACTGTATGATTGATGGTGTTGATGAAATGTCTGTGGTTGGGTGATGTTATGTTGTTATAATTTATGTATTTGGAATGATGAAATTTGATAGTATAATTGAGTGTATGCGAGAGTTTTGGAATAGTGATACGAAAATCTTTGAGTTTGTGTGGTAGTTTTGTGGTTCTGGTAGATTTCTAATAGGTGGAGGTGGAGGTGGAGGTGGTGTTGGTGCAGGTGTGGGTGTGTTTGGCAATGTGGAGTGTGTAGAAGTAGAAGATGGTGTAGGTTGATGTGAACAGGTTGTGTGTTCTGTGGAAGGTGGTGTGAATGATGGTGAAGTTGTGGTGTGTGTTGGATCGGTGTCTTCATTTTGTGAGTTATCTGAGTTGGTTGGTGTATGCAAAGTTGGTGAGTTTTCTGTGTTTGGTGGTGTAGGTATAGGAGTTATAGGTGGTGTGAATTGCGGTATGTTGTGTGGGTCAGGATATGTAGATTATATAGAAGGTGTGGTTATTGGTGGTGATGTAGCTAAACTATCATACAGACTCAATTACACCTTATGTGCAGACTTAGCTCTATTTACATGTTGCCACAATCAGCTAAACACTTATGATGATGAAGGTAATTAGATGACATGGCAATTGTGATGACCATTGCAGCCTGTTTGGCACTTGTAACATTTGCAGGCTGTTTGGCATTTTGCTTAACACCATTTGAGTCAATTGTCTTGTTATCTCCATTAGCAATTCTTTCTTGCCAAAACTAGCTTAAAGTGAACATAGTAATCTTTTCATGGAATTGAAAATACTACTTTCGCCAAGGCTTAGTATGTGGTTATAAGCATCATTTGTCAGAGTGATTAAGAATAGTAGATGTTTGATACTTAGTACAGGTTTGGGCGAGAAATGTTTATCTGGAGTTAATTGCTTAGCTTTGTTTAAATCCATTTATATGCAATTTATGGATCATTTATGTAATTACATTCGAGTAGGAGATTATGTAAAGTCAAAGCAACCGTTTTGCGAGAGAATGAGAAAAAAGTGAATGTGGAAGATACATTTCCACCCAAGAGTTCTCCTGGTGGAGAGAATGGAGGGCCTGATAGCGAACCCCCAAATGGTCCTCTAGAGAAATGGGTGATAAAGCTTGAACAATCTATAAACATCTTTCTTACGGTATATTTTCTTATCTTATCGAATCATTCTTTATACATCATGTTGACTAGTACTTGTTCCTGCAATGCAAGAATAATATTTTTCTCTCTTGTCAGGATTCAGTAATCAAAATTCTCGACACACTGTACCAAGACAGAGACTATGCAAGGTTTTTTGTTCTGGAAACCATAGCACGAGTCCCTTACTTTGGTAAGTGTCAATTTCAGCTTTCTTTGTTAGCCACTTAGCCATCCAGGGCTCCTGTTCTGTCAAACGATTTTGTATTTGTAATAAAGATTAGAGAAGAGATTTGTTATGTCGCAAGTAGAAAACAGTTTCATACTATTGTCTCATCTCACACGTGTTTAGGTGCTTCTTGGAGTATATTACTTTCTTTTCCTATTTCATTTATGGTAGTTACTGACCCAGAAGCACTTGAACATGTATGCCCACCAAACGGAAAGGAATGTCTAATGTGAGATGAACTTAGAACTTGGTAATTAGTTGCATACAGACAGTACTATCTACTTGTGTTGGTGATGAGAGATGTGTGCTAAGTCGGTCTTTGACTCCATGCTACCGGAGAGCTATGGTGGCTGGTTTATTATATACATAAACATTATTTTCTTGCGCATAACGATGCTCTTTGGTTTATACTACAGCATTTATGTCTGTTCTTCACCTGTATGAGAGTCTTGGTTGGTGGAGAAAATCAGAATATATACAAATCCACTTTGCTGAGAGCTGGAATGAGATGCATCATCTGCTTATTATGGAAGTAAGGATTTTACCTCCTAATTGTCATTGTGAAATTATTTTATGTTAATAATTTCTTTGCACCTAATAGTTTCCTGGATAATGATACACATATGCATGAGATATATTTCATGGGGACCGGCTTCCTTGTTCTATATCTATACAGATAGCATGCATATGTTCATTGTATGATGTTTCTTTAGCTTTTTTTGGCTAATTTATGGAGCATGTCAATTCTTTTTTCAGGAGCTGGGGGGAAACGCTTTGTGGTTTGACCAATTCCTTTCTCGAAGTATGGCCATCTTCTATTATTGGATGACGGTGTTTATGTACCTTCTGAGTCCAAGAATGGCATGTGAGTGTGAACAATGATAGTAACTTCTCGTTGCCCAACTATTGATATAGTGTTTTTTTTTTTTTTTTTTTTTTAATCAGTAGAAACAATAGTATTTGTGATAGCATCCGGACAGATCTGATTTTCATATGTTCATTAATTTGCTCCTGCAGATCATTTTTCTGAATGTGTTGAAGGCCATGCGTTTGAAACATATGACAAATTTCTCAAGGCCAACGGAGGTATGTCTCTTTAAGTTCTATCTATTGATAAGACAATTAGAATAAGAGTGTGACCCTGTACCTTATTTGATAAATATGTAACTCTTAGTTACATGTCTTTAATCCCTTTTAGTAGAGCAAAATAGGGCAATAATGTACACCAAAAGCAGTAGCATCATTAATTTGCAATGACTACAAAGCAGAAGTTGGTAATTTTAGCTTGTTGAAATATTGCCAGAAACGGGAATTCTCCCAAAATTGGAAAGCTTGCACTATCTAATAGCATCTAGTTCAATAAAATAAGCGGTGCAACTATTCATACGATGTCTAAAAACATTAACAAATACCTGGTCGAGTCGCGTCAACCAAAAGCAATAGGTTCAATAATCTGTAATCACCGCCAGCACAAAGGTTATTTTTTAGCTCAAGATCCGCCAACAAAAAATTGGGATTTTCTGCAAGCTTTCATTCCATAGCCCTTCAGTTCCCTGGTGAGTACCAGTATCACAACTTCACCACAAATCCATCTCTTGACCAATCCGCTAGATTCACCAGTGTAAAACATTTGAATTATTTTGACCAAAAGCAACATTATCAAACCTGCAAGTGTTTTTAGCTCAAATTTCTGCCAAGAAAACGGAAGTGTTGTCCCAAAGTAGGAGGGTATCCTGTTTTAGATAACTGGCTAATAACATACAACCTATGATGTGCTAACCATGGTGCTCATTGAACAGATGAACTGAAAAAACTTCCTCCATCCAAAGTTGCTGTGGATTACTACACAAATGAACATATGTACTTGTTTGGTAAGCCCGAGTTACACGACATCATGCCTGTTTTATCTATTTATTTGTTCAATCTGCTGAAACAGTTCTAATATGTGTATTCAGATGAATTTCAAACCTCAAGACCTATAAATACTCGAAGGCCAGTGATAGGTAAGAATACCCCCAGCTGTTTTTATTCAAAGTGATATGAACATCAAACAAACCTACCAGCTGAAATTATCTGTTCTCATTTATGATTTTATGTTTTGTCCAGAAAATATGTATGATGTGTTTCTGAACATTAGAGACGATGAAGCGGAACATTGCAAGACAATGAAAGCATGTCAAACTCTTGGGAACATACGATCTCCTCATGCTTCCAATGAATCGGTTTCTTCTGAAGATGATTCAGGTGTTGCAGACCGTGAATGAAGAAATCTGGCACCCCTGATCCCCTGAACCAAAGTCCATAGGCCATAGCACACAAACACGTATATAACATATAAGAGAGTAGTATTTAAATAAACACGCACAGTAACATCAATGGTTTGTAAGTTAAGTCATTTAATCTTGTATTACTCTGTACCGTGAAACAGAATTCTGCACAATGATACTTAGTGCTGAAATTTTATAGTTACTTCTTACCATCTTATCCTGACTTATGGCAATTTCCGAATTTCATGAGATGGCTATCTTGTGAAAAATCATAATTTGCAAAGTATGTCCATTATGGGAGAATGAGACCTCTAACAGCATATGTGGCCGTAGGGCTGAGCACCGCAGGTTCAAAACCGAACCGGACCGACGAAACAGACCGAACCGACAAAAACCGAACCGGACCGACGGCCCGTCGGTTCGGTTTCGGTTCCGGTTTTTCATGAATTTCGGTTTCGTGTTGGTTCGGTTCGGTCCGGTTCGGCCCAAAACCGACAAAAACATGCAAAAATACACATGGACCGACAAACCCGAACCGAACTGACGAAAACCGAACCGAACCGACGGCCCGTCGGTTCGGTTTCGGTTCCGGTTTTTCAAGAATTTCGGTTTTCGGTTTTTTGGTTCGGGTCGGAACCGACCCGATGCTCAGCCTATTGTGGGCATGCATGTGAATTATGATGTTAAATTATTGGTCCATCATGATATTAAATTGTTGGTACATGATGTTGGCTAAATATCCTAAATGTCTTTCTAATGACTTGTCCTGCCCATGTGACCACAACCTCATATGCGCGTGCCTATCAGTTTTTAATAAAGTCAAGACAAATTTGTAAATGAGAAAAGTTCTATACGAAACACCTTTTATCTAAAGAACTAACCGGATGATCTCAACCATCCATCCCCCTTCCATCCAATGGTGTATAATAATTATCCTTTTAAAATTAAAATCGTCTAAGGGGCATTTTAGTCATCTCAAGTTAAAACAAATAAATCAAAAAAAAAAAAAAAAAAAAAAAAAAAAAACCTCTCATTCCACCGATTCTATTTCACACACCAAAAACACACACTAACACGTTTTCTCCCCCAATTCCGTTTCATAAACCCTAACCGCCCCTAAATCCGTTCATTCCACCGCGAAACCACCGTTCATTCCATAAAAATGCCCCTACGATCTGAAATATCTCAATCTAAACAACCTTCGGCGGCGGAATCCGATCAAAATAAGCTTCCTAATGTCGATTGTGGTATATTTTTGTTAAATCAGTTTTTATTTTGAATTTTATTGATCGATTACATTATTTTGTGAATGTATTGGCTTATTTTGCTTATTTTTGTGATCGATTACATTTTTTTTTGGTTGTATTGGCTTATTTTTCTTATTTTTGTTACTGATAGAATATTTGGATGATGTTATATTAGCGAGTAGATTATGTTTTAGGATTAGGCTATTTTTTGTGATTGAATGACTGTTTGAGTGTTAGGCTATTTATGAATCTGATGGGATTCATAAATAATCCCATGGGCTTATGTGAATGTCTATTTGGATTATGTTTATTGTTGTTGATTGTTGTTAGTAGTGTTAGTGCATTTATTGGATCATAGTTGTGGAGTTGATTATCTTTGAGTTGTGATTAATAGAACAAATTGTGGTATAAGGGAGTGTTTGGATCTGTCATTATTCAGCTGTTTGTTAGCTTATTTTGAATTTATTAGCTTATTTTGTTACTAAATTGATGTAGGTAACATATTCAACCCGACACCGTTGGCTAGGTTCAATCCTTATGACATTTTAATTGATGTGGATGAAGTGTTATCAGATTAGTTTTAGTTATCATATGTTGTAGGTTTAGTGTTATTAGATGTGTTAATTACATCTGTTAGATTTTAGTAGAAGAACTGATGTTAGTATGAGATTAAGTTAGTTGAAGATAGTTGTTAATTTTGATGCTTATAGATATATTTTGTAAGGTGTTTGTTGATTTTGCGTCTTTGAGTTGATTTTGCTTGTTTGATTTAACGTGACGCCTGTGCTATGTTATTGATGTAGGTGTTATTTTGAATCCAACTCCGGTTTCTCAATTCAATCCTTATAAGGAGAAAGAAAAAAAGAGAGCAGCAAAGGCGGCGGCTGCTTCTATGATAAACAACGCATCTGATGCGCCTGATGTTACTAAAATCATAGATGTTGGGAAACTGATTGCTGGTGTAGTTTCCGATTTAGCAAGTGAGAAGGAGGGCGATGTTGTTGCTGAGAAAGATGCTGCTAAGGTTGTGGCGAGTGAGAAGGATGTTTCTAAGGATGTGGTTAAGTCGAGTGGTATTGTTTATGAGAAGTGGAAAGGAAAAGGTATTGATCTGTTTATTTATTTATTTTTGTTATGAATGCAGAATGCTATTATGAATCCCATGGGATTCACATTGAATCCCATAGGATTCACTGTGAATCCCATGGGATTCATAATGATTTTTTTTTTTTTTAAATCAAGCTGTTTATGTTATGTTTTTATCTTTATGTAGATGCTGCTGAAAAGTATAAATCAGATGAGCAGGCTAAGGTTAAGGGTTTAGTTAAGCAGGTTAAGGCTAAGGTTAAGGGTTCCTCTGATGTTGATAAGGATACGGGTTTAGTTGAGAATGTTATGCCTAAGAAGGTTAAGAAGGCAAGGCTTGTTGACACTGATGTTGCTGTGAAAAATTTGACGTTGAATGTCAAGGGACCCTCGAAGGAGAAGCAGGCTGCGCCGAAAGCAAAAGGTATTGGTCTGTTTATTTTTTATTTATATTTTTATTTATTTATTTATTTTGTGATGAATACATAATGCCATTATGAATCCTATGGGATTCAATTTGAATCCCATTGGATTGTGTATAATTCCCATGGGATTTGATAATGAATTTTTTTTTCAAGTTGTTTATATTATGTTTATTTCCTTATGTAGATGTTGTTGTAAAGAAAAAGGCTGCGCCGGAAAAAGGAGAACAGAATAAAACATTATCTGAAGCTCCTAAACGGAGTTTGCGATTATCTGAAGCTCCTAAACCGTCGAAGGACAAGGTTGAAAAAGGTATAAATATGTCTTTATTTGTTTGATTGATTACCTAGGTTAGGTTGTTAGTCAATCTCATTGGATTTTGCAGTCAATCCCATGGGATTCATTATTAATCCCATGGGATTCACATAGAATCCCATGGGATTCACATGTATCTCTTTGTTAAATTTCAATGTTAGGTTGTTTATATTGTGTGTTTTTTTTAATTTAGATGCTGGTGAAAAGAAGAAGATGAAGAATGTTGTTGAAGAAGATGTGGTTGAAAAAGGTATAAATCTGGCTTTTTTTTTTTTTTTTGATAGTCCATCCCATGGGATTCACTGTCAATCCCATGGGATTCAAATTCAATCCCATGGGATTCACTTTCAATCCCATGGGATTCACATGTATCACAGTGAAACCCATGGGATTCTATGTGAATCCCATGGGATTCATAGTGAATCCCATGGGATTTATAATGAATCGTGTTGTTGTCAAGTGTTTTATATACTGTTGTTCTTAAGTGGTTTTTCTTTTTTTTTAAATTGTAGATGCGGATGAAAAGAAGATATCAAAGAGTACTTCTGTTTCGAAGAGGAAGATGAGCGATGCAAATATCAAAGATGCTGATGATATGGGCAAGAAGAAGTTAAAGGGGAAGGCTCCAATGAATATTCAGAAGGATGATTCTTCTGAAGGAGGTGACATACCTGATGCTGTTATGAAGCAGGTGTTGAAGAAGATGAAGAAAAAATTTGTTAAAGAACTTGTGAAAGAAGAATATGAGGAGAAGCAGGTGGTGCCGAAGAATAAAGGTAAGAAAGAAAAAATTTTGACTGATGACGACATACGACATCAGGATTATCTTTCACGATTGCCTATTCTTCAAGCTAGGACAGCGCCTACAGCTCTTTACACCGCTATCTCTCGCATCAAACAGATTGATCTTAAGAAGTTTTTGGGAGATATAGGTTTTAGTTCTTTCTTCAAGTTGGCCATAGACTACATACCTTCGAGGTTAGGAAGGTATGTGGTTAGTAATTTTGATGGAGATACTTGCCGTTTGAATTTGGAAGGTGAAAAATGGATTGAGGCCACGGTTTCGAAGGTTCATGAATTGTTTGGTATTCCGATTGGAGGTGTGCCTTTGTTAGCTTTAGAGACGAGGCCTGTTGGAGATGATTTTGAGGCTGTTTGGAAACGGCAGTTTGATAAGGCTTTTAAGGATGTTAGGGTGAATGATATTGCATTGAAGTTGATTGCGTCCAAGGAAGTTGACTTCCTTTTTAAGATCAACTTTCTCACTCTGTTTACAAACACGATGGGTATGTGTGCTGGGTTGAAGGGGGAGATTAATTTAGATGTTGTGAGGCATGTTCGGGAAGATACTGATATTCCCGGGATTGATTGGTGTGAGTATATTTTTCATTGCCTTAAGACTAGTAGAGCTCCGACAAAACAAAACAAATACACTGGTCCATACACCTTGCTTGCTGTAAGTTTTATAATATGTTAAGTTTTAAATTGTTTTCATGTTTTTGTTACATATTTAGTTTCTTACACTTTTCTTGTTGTTTATTCTTTGTTTTCAGCTCTTGTATTTGGATTCAACTAAATACGAAAAGCTTCCTGTCGTCCGGACACGTCCGGTGATTAAAGAATGGTCGTCATTTATGATGGGACAGAGGGAGAAGATGGAGCTCATGGAAGAGTGTATTGGTGATTTAGATCTTTATGAAGAAACCGATCTTCCAGAAGAGACGGAGGGATTTGTTGCTGGTGGTTCTTCTGATCCTTCATTCAAAGAGGTTCGTTTATTCTTTGTTTTTAGATTTTTCTTCTGAGTTTTTGAGTGGATTTTTTTGGCCTGATTGAACATGTAGTCTCTGATCTGTCATGATTTGTTCTCTACTGTCTTAGCCTAAAATCTGCTTATTTAGTTGAGTTTATGGATTGCGTTGTGGTTTAATCAGTAGAATGTAGTGCTATTTGAATCCCATGGGATTCAGAGTGAATCCCATGGGATTCACAGTGAATCCCATGGGATTCAATGTACTTATCTCATAATGAATATTCCTATTTGTTTTTTTATCCAGGGATTGCTTGACGAGCTAGAAGAAACGTTAACTGATTTAATCAAAGGAATAACTTTTTTTGAAGATCTTTTGGCTGTTGGTGGCTTAGAATTTCCTGATGATTCAAAGCTAATTGAACTACATAAAAAGTATGTTCAAATTTTTAAGCATCCAGTCTCGTTGACTGGTGAAGATCTTGATTCTGCTGATGATGGAACTGTAAATGATAAACGCCCATCTGGTACCGATACTTAATTCTGAAATAGCCTGTTAACTTTGTGTAATAACTTTTATGGGATTCCCTTTTGTACTTGAATTCCGATCCTTAATTCCGAAACAGCCTGTTCCCTTTTGTACATGAATTTATGTAATAACTTTATGTAGTTCCCTTTTGTACTTGAATTTGTTAAATGATAACTTTATGTAGTTCCCTTTTAATGGATCTGTTTCCGACATTGGTTAATTTATGTATTTTCTTTATTGAATCATGTGGGATTAATATGTGAATCCCATGGGATTCATCTGTTAATTCCATGTGATTCATTTGTCAGTCCCATAAGTTTTATTCATCCGTTCAAAGTGTAAATCCCATAAGCTTTGTTTTAGTTATTTCAACAGTGGTTGGTCCATCTGAAATAGAAGAAAAAGATGCCGAGAAGGGAGATGATGCCGTTCCTGGTCCATCTGAAATAGAAGAAAAAGATGCCGAGAAGGGAGATGATGCCGTTCCTGAAAAGCAAGTTGCTGAACCTTTCTCTTTAACGCAATGGATTGAAAACAATTTGGAGCTGATTGAAGAGTGGTTTAATTGTGCAGCTGCTGAGTTTTACTATGTAATATTCTTGTATAATATTAGTGTTTTAATTTAATTTATTTATTTTTAATTAATTTTTTTTTGTTTTATTCAGCTTAAGTCGGTCGCTGAAGGTACTATGGAGCCAATGGGTGGCGATGTGAATCCAGGTGACATTACTCCTCAAAATATGTCTACTCGTGCCTCCGATGTAAGTTTGAGTCCTGAAAAGCGTTTGGTGAAACCGTCTTCCTATTTGTTGTCTCCATATATGAACAAGAAGACAAAGGTTCAACTTAAACTAACTAGGCCGGAGTTCGTTCTTGGGAATAGTGTTTTCGCGATGCAGGGCGAAAAAATGTAAGTTTGTGTTTTTTATATAAGTTTCATTGTTTTCTGATTCAATGCGAGGGATTGGCAGTGAATCTGATGGGATTCACATGAATCCCATGGGATTCACATGAATCCCATGGGATTCATTTGTAAATCCCATGGGATTGTATGTGAATCCCATGGGATTCACATGAATCCCATGGGATTCATTTGTAAATCCCATGGGATTCATTTGTAAATCCCATGGGATTCATTTGTAAATCCTATGGGATTGTATGTGAATCCCATGGGATTTACAATTATATGATATGATTCTTAAATGATTTTTTTTCTTATATAGTGAACCAGTTTTTGAAACACGTTCTGGGGAGCCATATTCAGTTCATTTGAATATGGAGACATTAGCACCCGGTTTGGAGGTTGATGCTAATGTAATTGATTGTTTAGCTGCAATTTTGAATCATGAAAATCGTTCAAGAGGCGCTGGTTGTCCATCGCGACACTTTTTCCCAATTGGGTGTATTGTAAGTAATTATTTTTTTATTTTGCTTAGTAAACTGTTTTCAATTCATATCGTAACATGATATTGTAAAATCGCATATACAGCCGATAACTATGTTTGATGGAACATTGGAGTCTGATGAAGATAAATTTGAAGAATTTGAAAAAGAACTTTCGGCTCATTTTAAAGATGATGTTGGTGGCATATCTCTTAATGGCATTGAATTGGTAAAATTATATTTTTTTGTTTTAATTTTTTATTTTTGTTTTTACTTTTTGTCATTTTTATTATGTTTTGTTTAAACAGGCATTTTTTCCTATTCGCAAATCGGGCCATTTCTTTGTTGTTGTCTTCAGCCTTACTAAAAGGGTTATAACAATGACGATACTGGATAACAGCAATTGTGGTGCAACGTATGAGGAAAAGTATGAAGATTCATGTGAACTTCTTGTAAGTACTTTTATGATTTATTCTGAATCCCATTCTGAATCCCATGGGATTAATTCTGAATCCCATGGGATTCATTCTGAATCCCATGGGATTGAAACATAATTATAGTTATTTATGCTCTCTTTTCTTAATAATTTTTGTAGAAAACATTATTTGCCCGTCATCTGGAGTTGTATGGATTCAATAGACATGCTAGCATTCGTAAAGTCAAGCCAAGAATCGCAAGCCTCAAGTGGAAGACCAAGAACAACTTCACGGATTGTGGTGTTTTCGCTATGTTACATATGGATAATTATGCTGGTGAAGCTCCTGGAAAATGGGATTGTGGTTTGGTTGCTGAGTCTAAAGAGCAGTCTGACCAATTGAGGTTATTGAGATTCAAGTTTGCCACCAAGATATTGTTACATGAGATTAATGTTCATGCGGGTAAGATGTATGAATTAGCATTGGAGTTTGATAAGCTTCCTTCTCGTGAAAAGCTGTCTATAATTTTGACAGCAATTAGGAATAGGGATGCACGTGACCTCAAATTCTAGAAGTTTGTCTTTTTTTAATGGTAGAACTATAACTGTTGAAGTAATTGGTTTACACAGATGGTTTACACAGATGGATTGACTGATTAATCCCATGGGATTCATGTATGACATTTGTATGATATTCTTTTGTATGGTTAGGATTTGCTTATGCTATTATCATATTTTAATGATATTTTTTTATAGATTTTCTTTCTATTATCTGATTTTTATGATATTTTTATTGTTGATGCTAATGTAATTGATTTTTATGATATTTTGTATAGATTTTCTTGCTATTATCAGATTTTTATGAATTACTTTGAATTACTGTTTCCTTTAAATTCATACTGAAAACTATGGATTTGTAACTAATCCCATGGGATTCTCTGTGAATCCCATGGGATTCTCTGTGAATCCCATGGGATTCATTTCTCAATCGCATGGGATTCTTATAGGATACAAGATATTCCCATGGGATTCATACTGAAAACCATAACTCTTTGCAAATCATCTAGATATTCACTGTTAATCCCATGGGAATCAAAGTGAATCCCATGGGATTCACTGTGAATCCCATGGGATTCTTCCAGAATATATGTAAGATACAAGATATATTCAAAGTAAACAAGAATTTTCTTTGCAAATAATCTAGATATTCAAGTAAAGATGAAAAATTAACTAACAAAACCATAACTCTCTTTGCAAGTAATCTAAATAATCAAGTAAAGATGAAAAAAAAAACTAACAAAACCAGGAACCAGAATATAAATAATCAAGAAACTTTTGGTTTTGGCTTTCTCCTTTTTGGGTTATCTGGGCAGGTTGTTTTTGTGTGCAAGTTGGTCTTCACTCCACAAAAGCTACATTCCTTCATTTGTTTCTTTTTAACTCTAAGTGCTTTCTCTCTCTCACTTTTTCGCCTTTTATTGCGTTCCTTTTCTGTAATATTGCCTTTGTTGGGTACCCTTGTTGGATTGTTAACTATTCTTTCCTCAGGATTAGCAATTGCATAATGTTCACCAATCACATCTCCCGTTTTACTTGAAGGAGGATTTGGCACCTCAGCCTCCACTTCTGTTTTCAAAATCTTTAACTTTTCTACAAAATTACCCATCTTTTCAACATTATTGCTTAACCTGAATAAACAATCGTCCACCACAGAATTTGCTTCGTTTGTAAGTCTTTCAACTTCCACATTTTTTCCCCATACCTGTTTCTTTTCCTTCTCAATTCAGGTGGTATTATATCCCTTGTCCAACGCCTCAAAATATACTGGTCTGGAATGACATCAATATCACGGTTCTTGAATACACAGAATATGTGTCGGCAAAGAAAACCAAATCGGGCAAAATGTCTACAAGTGCATACCACCGACCCATCTTCGACAGTACGCAGTACCTTTTCAAGATTAAAGATTTTTAAAATTCATCAAGAAAATCATATATTCACATACAATCCCATGGGATTCACAATGAATCCCATGGGATTCACTGTGAATCTCCTGGGATTTAAAATGTAAACAATAGATTCACTTTGTCCACAGTGAATCCCATTGGATTGTTTAATGAATCCTATGGGATTCATGTTGATCCACAGATTATTCATGCTGAGTAACAAGTAACATACCTTATAGTCTATAAATTTCTTCTTTGCTTCTGTTTCGTCTTCCTCTTCTAGTTCTTTAGCAAGTTTCTTATTAAGTTTTCTATAAACCCATGGATTGTTGTCTCTTATCATGAAAATCTCTCAACCTTCTTCAATCTTTAAATCTTGAATCGCACAAGTCCAGCATGCTTCATGCATTTCCGTTTGAATAAGAAGAAATATCGTTCTAGTATACACTTTTCCAGCATGACGTTCAATCTTTAATGGTGTTACACATCTTGGAGCCGAGTCAAATGTTTGAAAGTCCAAATGTTCTTGCCTATAACGTTGCCGTTCCATTGCAGATTCATAGGACATCATGAAACTAACCAACGTTGCTCCTGGGCTCGTGAAACTTTTGAAGAATGAGTTTTCACTTTCCGATCTTGATGTTGTTCTCATTAAACCAAACAATGGCGAGTTGATGAAAAAAGCTGGAATCCACATTTGTCGTAGGTTAAACATCTTGGTCATCCATTTGTGATTTTGCAAACCAAAATCCTCAATCAACTTAGCCCACTTCTCTTCAAATTCCAACGGTTCCATGTACATATTCCAAACAATTTTCCTAAAACGCTTCTTGAAATCTGTTTCTACGTATATCTCTTTACAAATCTGTTTTTGATAAAGATACTTTTAGAATCTTATAATCAGCATAAATAACATGATATACATCCATGAATCCCATGGGATTCATTGTGAATCCCTTGGGATTCACAGTGAATCCCATGGGATTCATTAATAATCCCATGGGATTCATAGTGAATCCTTTGGGATTCATACAATATAACCTCGACAACTTACCTTTGCTGGAATCTTCTGGTCAATGTGCCACATGCAAAGTCTGTGTTTCGATCTAGTGAAAACGGCCTCAATTGCTCTCTTCATTGCTCCATCTTGATCTGTTACCACCATAGTAGGTTCTTTTTTGAAAGCAGTCATAAACGCTCTTAGCAGCCACGTGTATGATTCAGTATCTTCATGTAAAAGCATTCCCGAACCAAGTGTGACACACTTTCTGTGATTATCGACACCGGTGAATGGTACAAACACCATATTGTACCTAAGAGTAATATAAGTTTTAGTGACAATACACAATCTCAAAGGATTCATTGTGAATCCCATGGGATTCATGAAGAATCCCATGGGATTCATGAAGAATCCCATAGGATTATCACAGGATCCCATGGGATTCTTCATGAATCCCATGGGATTTCAGAATGAACACCTTGCAATATGAATAAAACACTTACTTGTTGCATCTGAATGTTGCATCAAAAGATACTATATCTCCAAACTCCTTATAATTCAATTTTGCAACTTCATCAGCCCAAAACAAAGCCACCAACTCACTTTCTTCGACCTTATACTGAAACGTGAAGTTCGGCACATATATCTTTCTATTTTCCATTTTATCTATAAGCATTTGTGCGCCACTTTCCCCTATGAACATATTAACATCCCGCATTTCATTCTTAAAATCATCAACTGTCCCATGAACATACTCATACCCTCCCTTCATACTCGTTAGCAAGTTGTGAGCCCGTGTTGGACCAATCTTGTTCTTTGCAGCTTTAATAACAAACATTTTTTCTGATTGTGGCATTCTTCTTTGCTTTTTAGTAAAATGTTTGTACTCTTTTGGTATGAGCATATGGTTGTGTTTTGCAATAAATTGAACTAGCTTGTATTTTCCAGAAATGACATCCAATTCTAACCTTATACGAGCTTTACAACCTGTTATATATATAAAAAAAAAAACATTTCATAAAATAAATATAAGAATCCCTTGGGATTTTCA
Organism: Artemisia argyi; assembly: GCA_030686995.1. NCBI lineage: Eukaryota > Viridiplantae > Streptophyta > Magnoliopsida > Asterales > Asteraceae > Artemisia > Artemisia argyi. Next base: position 212,159,504 of record CM060677.1, read on the forward strand.
CAGAATCCCATGGGATTTACATTGAATCCCATGGGATTCAACATTATTCAAAAATACATATTACAAGTCTAAAATATGTTACCTGTTACGTGCATAGTTGTATTTCTTTTTTGTTTGTTGCTGTTTTTAGCATCCAAAGTGTCGATATTAATATGTCTTGGAGCTCCTTCTTTGTTGCACATGATGTATTTGAGTTGTACAATTCCAGATTTTGTTGTTTTTTGTCCTGCTTTTTTTATTTGAAAACCTCCCGCTTCGGCATAGTTACTGTACATATCTAAAGCTTCATCTATAGTGTCATAGTATTGTCCCTCTTCTGGAATAGGAATTCCTTCTTGTACATGAGGCTCCCAATATACTGATCCGCCCGGTGTCTCAGCATGTTCATATAAAGTTGGTCTTGGTGATTTTATAGAATCTGTATATAAAAAGCAGTTGGGATTAAGATAACTAATGTGTTAATCCCATGGGATTCTGCAAGAATCCTATGGGATTGACTGCAAAATCCCATGGGATTCAGCATGAATCCCATGGGATTTATCCATGAATCCCATGGGATTTAATAAAATCCTATGGGATTCATCCATGAATCCCATGGGATATATCCATGAATCCCATGGTATCTTAAATAAACTTAATTATCATTTTTAGTTTAGCATTTAAACAACAAAATCAGAATCAGAGGGATTCATCCATCAGTCCCATGGGATACATACATGAATCCCATGAGATTGTGTATGAATCCCATGGGATTCATGTATGAATTACATGGTATCTCAAATTGATAACAAAATTAGAATCCAAAGTATTTATCAATGAATCCCATTGGATTCACACATGAATTCCATGGGATTCATGTATGAATTCAATGGTATCTCAAACTAAACAACAAAAAACAAGAATCCAAGGGATTCATCAATGAATCCCATGGGATTCATACATGATCCCATGAGATTCAATCAGATTCCCAAAATTAATCAACAAAATCAGATTCCCAAGGGATTTTACCATCATTTTCCTTCATAGCAACTTCTGTGAGTAATCCATCTACATCATCATCTGTAACCACATCATCTACATCAGCTGTAACCACATCATCTATGTCAATCGGATTTGTTGATGATTCCGGCGGTTTTGATGATAATTCCGACCTTGTTATTGATGAATCCGGTGTTGTTGATGATTCCGGCGGTGTTGTTGATGAATCCGGCCTGATAATTGAAGTTTCCGACTGCTTTTTTGATGAATCCAACCTTATAATTGAAGTTTCCGATTGGTTTGTTGATGAATCCGGCCTTACAATTGAAGTTTCCGACTTGTTTTTTGATGAATCCGGCCATATACATGAATCCGCTGGTGTTGTTGATGAATCCGACGACGTTTTTGTTGATGAATTCGTCAGATTCATGATTATTCCGGCGAGATTTATGTGGATTCCGGCTAGGTGGATTCCGGCGAGATTGGATGAGAGAGAAATTAGGTGGGACGGTTATGAGAAATTTGATGGAACGGTTATTAGTTTTTGGGTTTTATCAAGATATTTGATTTTACTATTTTACCCTTCTTTGTATTTTTTGGCTTCATCTAAGCCATTAGATTGAAGTTGAATGGATGGTTAAGATTTGTTTATTTGTTCTCTAGATACTAGTTGTTTTGCATGGATCTCAACTCATTTGTAAATATGTGTAAGTAAGTTTTTTTCTCCAAAAACTTCGCAGAACATATAAGGGGTAAAGCTAAAGATACGCAACATATTTAGTAAATTGTTAAACGGATGCAACATATTTTCAAAAAATCGTCAATATACGCAATAAATATTACCTGCTGGCAGCAGGTTACCAGTTTACATAGTATTAAAAGTTACACCTTTGGTCCCTAAACTGTCTCATATCTCGCGTAGATTATCCAATTTTGATAACGGTCGTTAAAAAAGTTTTAAAAAAAACTTTTTAACATTTTTTTTTTAAATCGAGATAAAATCTTTTTTTTTTTAACTAAAATTTAGAAAAAAGAAAAAGTTAAAAAAAATTTAAAATTAAAAAAAATTAAAAAAGGAAAAAAAAATAAAAATTAAAGTTAATATTTTTTTTAAAAATCAAAATTTTTTAAAAAAATTAATATTTGCGAAAAAAAAAATTATTTTCAAAAAATTTAAAATTTAAAAAAAAAAATTTAATTTTCGAAAAAAAATCAAACTTAAATTTTTTTTTAAATGAATATTTGCGAAAGAAATATTTTTTTTCGCAAATATTAATTGTTTTAAAAAGTTTTGATTGTTTTTAAAAATATTAACTTTAAAAAAAAATAATTTTTTAAAATTTTTTTCCTTTTTTTAATTTTAACTTTTTTTTTTCTAAATTTTAGTTAAAAAAAAAGATTTTATCTTGATTTTAAAAAAAATGTTAAAAAGTTTTTTTAAAAACTTTTTTAACGATCGTTATCAAAATAGGATCATGTACGCGAGATATGAGACAGTTTAAAGACCAAAGGTGTTACTTTTAATACTATGTAACCTGGTAACCTGCTGCCAGCAGGTAATATTGCGTATATTGACGATTTTTTGAAAATATGTTGCGTCTGTTTGACAGTTTACTAAATATGTTGCGTACTTGTGTTTATTTGTAGAAATATGTTGCGTATCTTTAGCTTTACCCCAACATATAATTTACAAGGCTTGATGTAAAAAAAAAAAAAAAAAAAAAAAAAAAAAAAAAAAAAAAAAGTCGTTTTGGGTATCTTAGATGGAACGGGACGATGGCAATTGTTGTAAGTTTACATTTTCTAACTTCTATCATTAGCATAGTTCGGCATTTTAGGAAAACGTAAAAACTCAAAAATATATGTACTAGATCTCAATACATTGTTGTTAGAACACAATGTAACATTGTGTTCTCAAGTTGAGTAATAGGAGGTAAAGTAAATGAAAGTGATACTATTATGTTCTCGAGTTTTAGTTGGGAAGTAAAGTAGTGAAAGTGATACGATTTTGTATTACAAACTTTCACCCCACTTTTGGGGTGAAAGATAACTTTGCATCATTTCTATTTCTTTACTTCTCTTAATTTACTTTACCTTCACTTTCTTATTTTTTTTTCTTGAGAAGATAATGTTAAAAGTAGAAATTCTAAATCAAATACAGCACTGGTAGCATCAAGTTTGAAAAGTTAGGCCTAGTTTGGTTTGTGGGTTTTAAGAGGAATAGAATCATTCAATTTCTAAATGATTTGTTTGGTTCATATAAATGGGTGTCAAGTAATCATTTGATACCAAAACTTCATTCCACAATAATTCGATGGCTTTCAAGAAAATTTGTCACTGGAATAGATTATTTTATTTCAAAAAAAAATTACATACCACAAGTTTTTGAACCCACCTTCTTTTTTTTACTTTTGTATTTAAATAATATATTTTATTATAACTTTTTAATAAAATAAATATATTTTTAAAATATAATAAATAATTTTCTCTCTTCGCATTTCTTTCAAATCAAATTTAAATCCAAATCTACAAACCAAAAAGGACCCTTAAGGCACGTTTGGTAGGGTGAAATTCAGAGAAATAAAATGAAGTGTAGAAATCAAGTCACATAAATGAATTCTCACAGAAATTCAATATAAATTTCAGTGTTTGGTAACACCAGAAAATTGACTCAAGATATTATTTTATTTAAATTATTATTATTAGTATTATTAGTACTAGTATTATTATTATTATTTCATTATTATTATAATTATTATTATTATTATTTAGTTGTGGAAGGAATTCATTTCTTTACTAAAATGATTGAAAACCAACTCTTCACAAAATACAAAAAAAGCAAATTCTAGGAGTTATAGTTCTTCACCTTTTTATTTCTTTAAGGTAACAAATATAGAAAATGAATTGATTTTCATTTCCTCATGCTCAACTCTTAGTACCAAAAGTTTTAATGATATTTGCAAATTATGTGGCCCAACATCTTGTCAAAAATAAAAACATGCTAGTTGTTGATAGTTGATACAGTAAAAGACATTTATGTGACTAGTTGATAGAAAACGACTATAATTCTTCTTTTGTCGTCTAGTTTCAAGCGGATAAAATGGTCTTTGATTGACGAAATTAGAAAAATTTGCTGGCTTTTCAATTTATCTCAATGGGTCCAACACAACACCCACTTGCTTATAAAATAGATGAAGTTGGCAGACCCTTATCCACCACATACCCAGACTATGTTGTTTGAACCGGGCCTACGCTGACGTAGTGGGGATTAAGCGGCTTCCACCCAGAAACCGTATCGCCTCCACACGAGATTACTCGCTGGAGTAACGGTCGGATGAAAACCGGAGCCGGCTTGGATTCGAACCTGCGCAACTAATGGCTCACAGGCTCTCCTCTTCATTGCCTAGTATCATTAGAGCTTGTGGTCCCCAAATGAGGACTTCCCGGTTGGTCACCCAAACCGGTACTACTCTCACCCGGGCACGCTTAACTGAATAAGCATTGCCCATTGGACTACAAGCCCCATGATTAATAGAAATAGAATACCTCTAAATTTTCATTTGGAGATAAACTGATTAGAAAAAATGTCACTTTTACTTTAAGTTTAGTTTTTTCCTTTAACACGTTCACAAAAATAAAATTGTCAACAAAGAGAGAAAAAAAAAGAAGACGAAATCATATAAACATTCATATTCGTTATTTCCTTTACAATAAAGACATTTTTTAGTGAAATTTCAAAAACAGTCTGCTCACTTGTTGCACCTCGGGTGTAGTACTACTGTTTTGAAACCCGGTTTGATCCGGCTGGTTGAACCGGTCGAAAAAACAAGCCAAAATATATTTGTTAATCAAGGCTTGAAAACCTAGTTTGACCCATTGAGTTTCATGTGCCAAGGCAACCTGGTTCATCAAAGTTGGCTGTTTCTGATATTTTTCATCTATTTTTGCAATCATACATAAAGCCTAAAAAATAGACAAGTAAGAACAAATACTAGAGACATATATCTCAAAACATACTACTAAACAATACTTGATAAAAAAAACATACTATCACCACAATCTATATCCACTTAAATTCATCAATGCATTCTAACTAATGACTACATTTCTTACTATAATTACAAACTATATTATTAGAGTGCAACAATCCATCCTCACACCACAAGAATATAGAACTAGAATTAGAAGGCATCATCATGAGCAAATGCTCCACACTATTACTAGTACTTTTGTCGATGTATTATCAGAATAAAAATCTCCTTTTAAAAAAAACAGTAAGTATATAACAAGCGTAATAAATTTATAAAATGGTTTTTCTAACTTGTGTCATGGTGGCATAAGTTTAAAGCATTACACATTTATTTTCAAAAATAACTTTATTTTCTATGTAAAATAACGTTAAATTTTGTAAATTTTGTCACATTTAAGAAATTATTAATATTAACTAACATATAAATATGGTAATTTCACTTTGTTTAATGACTTAAAGCTTATGCCACTTGTGCTGAGCACCGGTCCCGGACCAGACCGACAAAGACTGAGACCGAATTAGCCCAAAAACGAAGACTGAGGTATTGACCGAATGTGGTCGGTCCGATCCAACAAGGCAAAATAGTTAGTTTGTGGTTCGGACCGGACCGAACCGACCAAGACCGACTTAGCCCAAAAGCTGAAACCGAGGACTGGACCAAATGTGGTCGAGCCGGATCCCGACCCGACCCGACCAGTCCCGACTAATCCCGATTCCGAAAGTTACTTAAATCGTAAACCGAATACCGACCCAAAAGTAGTCGGTTTTTTTGCACATCCCGACCCGTCTCGAAAGTAGTCGTTTTTGCTTGTATTTTGTCGGTTTTTGGCCCGTCCCGAATACGAAAAATGCTAAAAATCCATCTCGACTCCTAACTCGAGAAGCTATTATTCAGTTTCAGGACTATCGGTTTATATCAGGATCAGGTCGGTTGTCGGGACTCGGACGGTTTTGCTCACACCTAGCCCTATATGCCACGACACAAGTTGGAGTTAGAAAATCCATTAAAAAATAAAGAGGCCTATTTTATCCGTACCCAAGGGGAAGAAAGGACCAAAAGTAGTAATCTATGATAAATTCAAGGTAGCAAAAAGAAAAAGAAAAACATGAAACGCGCGCCTAACGTGGTCAATTTCCACCCATACAAATAAAAACACAGACCCCATTTAAAGTCTTTAAACCAGCTCCTTTGAACTGATCACAAAATTGTACTGTTGAAACACTAACTATGGAAGTCAGTGTTGGTCCAGTCGGAGGAGCAATGGTACCTTCATCAGTGAAGGCTGAACCGGCGACGGAGTCACCACCAGCTCCTGTAACGGAAAGTGATAAAGAGGAGGAGGAAGATGGTGATTGTGATAAAGAAGTGTTGTGTCCGATATGCATGCAGATAATAAAAGACGCGTTTCTAACATCGTGTGGACATAGTTTTTGTTACATGTGTATTGTTACTCATTTGCAAAATAAGAATGATTGTCCTTCTTGTGCTTCCTATCTTACTGCTTCCCAGATTTTCCCTAATTTCCTGCTCAATAAGGTATACTCATTATATACTCCAAATTTTACTAATGTCTATTGTATATTACTTTTCTAAATAATATGTGAAGTGGGATTTACATCAAGGTGGTAGGTAAGCGGGCAACAAGCTGCGCCGCCACCCCTTTCTGAATAGCAAACCCTATTCTACTGAAAACATAATCGTGACCCCTCAGGGCCGATATATTGCTGTGAACAATCTTACGAACCCGATCCAAGAAGCGCACAGCTTGAGGGGCTAAGGAAGTGTCAAATGCAAAAGGAAAAGATAAAAAACCCTAAAAGTCTCTCTCTCTCTCGTGAAATCCCGCCGCCACTTTCTTTTCAACTTCCGGCCAAAAACCAATCAACAATCGTCCTCTCTACCCTATTCTAGGGTATGCAATACGTTTTGTTGGTTGTGTTTCATATTTAAGAGGTGGCGGCTGTTGGTTTGGAGATTTGCCGAAACCCTAACATCATTAATTTTCAATATCGATTGCTTTTGTGTAATCGTTATTCTTAGGGTTTGCAATCTGCTATGGGGCGATCATATTCTCTAGTGTCGGTTTAGGTTCCCTAAATTGATGCTATATATTTCCCTATTTATCTTTACGTTTTGAAGCCTTTGAATGCCACAAATCCTTCTGATTAAGGGTTTGTCTATTATTGTTTATGCGATTAAGATCTATCCCTAACAGATCTGATCGACTGTTAGGGTTTGCTTACAAGAACGATTCCCTTTTTAGGGTTTTGTATTGAATGGTTTTGATCGTTTGGGTTTGCTGTTGCGCGTTAATGCATATATCTTGTGCTGTTCGTTGGACTGTTGTCCATTTGTTCCATGAAAGTCGATCTTTGATCGTGGTTATTATTCTGGTTTGTGAGGTAATTCGTGGAAGTGGGTTGTAGAGAGGGAAGGTGATGGATGTTGGTGTGTTAAGTGATTTGATTGCATTGTTTGCTGCTGATCACTTTGGATGTTAAGTTAGTTAGGGTTCTTGTTCAAAAACCCTATTGATCGTTTGGCTGGGACTTGATTCTGCACGCGTTCCTATAATCATGTTATGTGGATCTGGTCCTGTGTCTTGCTTATTCGATCTACTGGTTAGGGTGTTATGTACCCTAGGTTCGTTGCATGGTGCCCTCATTCATATTGTTTTGAAGGGTTGCTCATGGCATGTACGTTGCAGCTTATGGATATGTGTTGTTTGCTGCTGATAATATTGGAAGTGAAGTTTTGTTAGAGTTCTTATTCAAAAACTCTTTGGATCGATTGTTTGTGACTGGATTCTACACTTGTTCCTGTTTGTTGCACATTCGGTCTACTTTTTAGGGTTGATTCACCCTAGTTTTGTTGCATGGTGACCCTATTCATGATGATATTGATGTCACTTGGCTGTTTTGAAAGGGGATCATGGCATGAATGTTGCAGGTATGCTGCATGGTTGGTAGGGTGTCCCATGGTTTGTGAAACTTTGAGTCTCGATTAGCTCCATGATTTTCACTCGGATTATGTTGGAGAATGGTTCAAGGATTTCTTCGGTTGGTTCGTGCTGCTGGGTGGATGTGGGATGTTCGCATCTCAAGTTTTGTCTTGTTAGTATACCTAGTTTGATTCTTTGTAATTAGCTAGGTTTGGTTTGTGTTTATGGCCTGTCATAAACACTTGTTTATCAAGCGCCTGTGCTTGAGGTTAATGTGGTACTTCAGCCACATTCCATTGTACTTAAACGTTTTTTGGATAATATATTTACCGGGTCGTTGACCTTTTACCCAAAAAAAAAAAGTGTCAAATGCAAAAGGAACAAACACGTGTTGATTTTCGGAGCAGTCTTTATCATGTTTGTCCACTTTCTTCATCTCAGCCTTCATAACAGCTTGCCCAGCCGTAAACCCATTACCCCGAAGATCCACGAGGGGGGACACACCAGTGAGGTCCACACAAGCATGTTTCCCCCTGCCCATCCAAAAACCAAAACATCAGCGGGCCGCAGAGAGGACCTCCCCTCAGTAGGGTCTGTAAGGAAATTTACGGGAGCTTCCTTTTTCGCCGAAATCCCCGCCCTTCGAAGGACATCAAACAACACATCCCGCACCAAGTCGTGACGGTACTTAAACCCCGGGAGCTCTTTGCAGTGCACCGCATGTTCCCCAAACTTGTCCAAGGCGACCTTATGACACACAGGACAAGGCTCGTCCACTGGGAACAACGGGATCATTAGACGATATTTAAGGATCGCCCTATATTCGATTGGAGACATGTGCTGCCCTAGCCCCTCAATGGGGATGACAGTAAGGAAATCCTGTGTGTGCGATTGCTGCAGACATTCCATCACAGCCTTCAGTCGCGGGGACAAACCAAAGTCCATTCCCAAATTCTGGGAGATTTTACAGTAGAGGGCACTCGCCAAAGTTTCCTGAGGTTTTGGGGGGGGCGGTGTCCTTACTAGTGAAACCGCCGAAATCAAAATCTGGGAGGGACGTATGCAAACGCCCCAACGCCTGCCCATAATCAGGGTCAAGGCTAGAAACTCCGCTGTTGCGCAGGATATGATCCTGCAACTCCCATGACTGAACCCTAGAAGCGACAAAAGCATATGAGGAGACATCTTTCGCTGAAAGAAGCCCCAACCCACCATAGCGAAAAGGAAGGGAGGCAACCCGCCATTGAAGATCACCAAAAAAGGGGCCCCCACAAGTAACGATATCTTCAACAGCACTCCTTAACCCATTGTCAAACACATCCACTGCCTCATCGGAACAAGAAGGTTGACAAGTGCGTAACCCAAACAACAACTTAGCAACTCCCATACAAGAGCGTAGAAGGAGAAGCTCACTTTGAGGGTCCCCAAGAAGGGGAAGGCGCTTCATAAGTTCCACTGCACGCCAGGCCCTTTTAACCGCCAGAGCGCTAATAAATCCCTCATCCCTGCTGACAGCCCCACCAAGAAGCTTCACCCCTTTATCCGGCCTCCCAATCTCCACGGGGAAAAGACCTTGTTGCATCTTTAAGCCATTGCAGGAAGGCCAGAAAACCTTGGTTTTCTGGATGTTAAGCTTAAGCCCCAAGACAGGGCCCTCCATCTGAATAATATTTAAAGCTTTAGCAACCTCAGCTGTGTTACCAATTAAGGTGCCATCATCAGGGTACCAAGCCTGAAAAGGGAGGGAACAACATTCCTGGATCCGCTGAACAAGGGGGTGTAAGGCTAAAGCAAAAAGAAGAGGACCCAGGGGGTCCCCTTGTTGAACACCGGTAGTAGCCCCGAGGCAAACATCCCCGACATATAACCTGGCAGGTTGAGCGTAGAGGAATTGAACCCAAGGGGAAATCGAAGGGCACCGCAGACTAACCTCCCGTAAAAGAGCCGTTCTATCCACAAGGTTGAATGCGTTAGAAAAATCCACCGTAAGCATAGCCATAGCCCCGTCTGAGTGGAAAGAATTAAGGTACCTGTTTGCACTGTAGAGCACAGCCTCTGCCCCATTCGGGATCCCCACCCCGAACTGGAAATCCTCGAGATAGGCAGCCATCTTTTTCTTGACTTTATGCATAGCTACTTTGGAAACCAGCCTCCTCCAAATAGCACCTATAGCGATTGGCCTAATCCCATTATCAGGCTTGAGCAAGGGAGTCAGGGGAGCCGAGGCAACGAACTCGGCGAGGACTTTGGGACAGTTTCCCCCCAACCAAAGGTTTACAACATCCGTAATGGCCGAGGCAAGCCCTGAAGCAGTTGCAGAACCTTCCCCACACATGGCGTCAAGAAGGTGCTGGGCCCGAAGGCCGTCTCTCCCGCAAGAAGTCCCTTTCGGGAAAGATTGGATGTGCCGCAGCACACAGTCTTTATCAACCACTAAAGCAGGCTCGGAGAGCAAGACTGACGGTAAAACCGGGGGGGGGGGGGGGGGGGGGATGTTTATCCTTTAAGGTATTTAAAGTGGAGTCATTCATGGCGCAACACCGTACGAACACAACACTTTTACTGCCGCGGTGAAATGCCCGTCTGCAACCTTCCGCAAACACTGCCTAACATTGGAACTTAAAGCTGAATCCCCATCCCTAGCCTCTTTCCCAGAACTCGACTCCACCCTAGGTGAATCCAGAAGGGAAGAAACCAACTCACAGAAACCAGAACCATCTTTCCATCTAGCAAGGGCTTGATTGATGTTGTTGGATTGGAGAGACTTGCGATTCCCCGACCTACGTTCCTGGCGACAAGAAGGGCTAACAACTCGAAGCGTGCAACGAGGTAAAAGGAGAAGCTTGACCCACACATCTACAGAACCTGGAGCCGCAGATAAGGGTTTTTGGGCACAAGTTAAACACGTTAAAAGTACACAGGGACTCACATAAAAGTACAGATACAGACAGCTGTACTTTTATGTGGGTCCCTGTACACTTTTTCTTGAGCCATTGTGTACTTTTGGTGTACTTAACTTGTGCCCTTAGGGCACAAGTTAGAAAAACCCATTTAATAATGGTGATTAAGTTGTTATAATGTATCTAACTTGTCACTTTTTGTACTTGTGACTAGGGTTTTTTTTTTTTTTTTTTTTTTACCCTAAACTTTTGATTTTTGACTTTTGTGTTTATTTTGTTTATGTAAAATGACCATTTTACCCTTCACCATTAAATAGAATGGTTACAAAATATAAGGGGGAAATGGTCATTACATGAGTGAATACACGCAAAGGTAGAAATTTAAAAGTTTCGGGTATATAATAACAAAAAAGTGACAAGTTAGATAGATTTCTAAGTTATTATCCCAAGCCGAAAAGTACTCAATAGACATCATTGAAAGTAAAGTTTGATACATTTAGGGGGTGTTTGTTTCGGCTTATATAGCAAGCTGGCTTATGACTTATTTGGTTTTGGGCTTATGTTTCAAATCTCACTTTTTGTGGCTTCTTTTGAAACTTTATGCTTATATAAGCTTACTGTCATAATAAGCTTATATAAGCCGAAAAGTTTCAAAATAAGCTACAAAAAGTGAGATTTGAAACATAAGCCATAAGCCTGCTATATAAGCCGAAACAAACACCCCCTTAGAAATGATTATTACTTTTAAAATATGTTTACATTTTAATTAATGAATGCAGCTATTGATGAAGGCATCAGCATGCCAAATAGCGAAACGTGCGTCTCCTACTCAACAGCTTAGACAAGCACTTGAGCAGGTCAAATCATTACTTTTATTCATATGCTTATTTTATGTTTATACCATTCGCAAATAGTTAGTGTGTCTATTGTAGTACATATGTGCTAAGGTAGTTAATTATTGATAGCTGAGTATAGTGTGGTATAACGTATAAGTATCAATTGTATAGAAATGTGACTCTAGTTTCTCTTAGACAGGGATGTGATGTGTCGGTCAAGGAGCTGGACGTCCTATTGGTTCTTCTTGCCGATAAGAAAAGAAAAATGGAGCAGGAAGAAGCTGAAACTAATCTCCAAATTATGCGTGATTTTCTGCATTGCTTAAGAAAGCAGAAACTTGAGGAGCTAAATGAGGTCTTCCTCCATCTTTTGCATCAGTTTTGTTTTATTCATGTCATTTGTACTCGCCTTAACAAATACCTGCCAACTGTTATATCTAATTCATCTAATAAGTCAGGTTCCAAATGAGGCATACTAGTATATGGTACTCTTTTGCACTCGCAAATTCGGGACATGTTGGTTATATATCCATATTAAAAGTTGGTCTAAATTACTGTTGCTTCGCATATTCTTGGTTGAATCACATTTACTATCAGCATTCCATCTGTTGCTTGCATCTTGTGTGCTACTTGTTCTGTCTGAAATCCACCATAAAAGAGCTCCCCAAGTTTCATACTGTATGTTTGTTCTGTTTGACATGATGATAATATCCTTTATTGATTAGTTTCTTTGTCAAAGTTAGTGTTGCCTAGCATATTTGTGGTTTAAGCTCATTTACGATCAGTTTCAGTCTGCTGCTTGCATATCATGTGGTGCTTGTTCTGTCTGATAGCCACCTTAAAAACAGCTCCCCAAGTTGTAGCCTTGACAATAATTACTTGACTGATTGCATCATGTGATGCCGCTGATTCTATATTTTTTGTAATGTTCTAGATGCAAAACGATCTTCATTACATTAAAGAAGACATACATGCTGTAGAGAGACAGAGAATAGAACTATATCGAGCAAGAGAAAGATGCTCGGTAAAATTAAGGATGCTTTCTGATGATCCTAATGTAAGATCATCATGGCCTTCATTGATGGACAAACGCAACAGCAGCAATATGTCCATTGGAAACAGTACTCACAGTCAATTCCGGCTGGGTGCAGCAGCAGGCTCTCAAGGTAGGACCGCTGATAAACCATCTCCTGTAACCTCTCAGGCAGTTCAAAGAGCTTGCAGTGGGTCCGATTCACAAAATACTCAACCAGGAGTATCTGTAGCAAGAAAGAGGCGTGTTCATGCTCAGGTCGGTGCACTTATTCTTTATGGGATATATTAATATTTTATCGGGACATGTTGCTGTCATTTTTATATGGAAGTGGTATATGATTATTAATACGTTCTCTGTTGATTCAGTTCAACGACTTGCAAGAGTGTTACTTGCAAAAGCGCAGATATCATGCAAGACAAGCACAGAAGCAGGAAGAAAGGGATTGTACTCCTGTGCAAAGAGAAGGTTATCATCCGGGACTCAAGGATTTTCAGTCTATACTTTCTTCATTTACACGATACAGGTTTATTGTTTATGTTTATGTGGTGATTTTGATTTCAATATCTTTATCAGTCACAAGGTTTGTATGCTGAGTTTTTCTGTCTTATGTGCAGTCGGTTGCGGGTTGTTGCTGAACTTAAGCATGGGGATCTTTTCAATTCAGCCAATATTGTATCTAGGTTTGTTGAGTATAGAAGTTATTTTTCAGTTCAGAAACAACTGGTTGCCAAGATTTTCCTTTACTTAAATTTGTCCCCAAATTTGTATGTGATCTTAAATGATCACATTCTTACCTTACTTTTTTGCTTCGATGCTTGGCCTTTTATAGAAATTACTATCTACTGGCAATTGTCATCTAACATCATGCTGGTAATCTTAACATGGACCTTAGGAAATTTCTGATTGAATTGCTCTTTTCTCGTTGTTTAACTGTCTTCTTTGATTGCAGCATAGAATTTGACCGAGATGATGAACTTTTCGCTACTGCTGGAGTTTCACGACGTATCAAGGTTTTTGAATTTGCTTCTGTAAGTCTTTAGTGCGGTCTCCACCTCTTTTAAATATTCAAATTCATCAGATTTAGCTGGAACCTTTTTCATCTATACAATCAAAAATTATTTTACCCCACATTGTGTCTGGAATATGGTAGCTGGTAGCCTCGTAGATTGTTGTTCTAGAACTAATGAGTAAATATATACTAAATATTAATTACTGAAACCTTTGTTACTTTATTATATAGACAGGCAAAACAACGTTCAAATATAAGCTACTTGCATCTTAAATATAAGGAGTGCAAACTTCTAAAATGAACAAATACATCAGTGAATCGAAAGGAAATTTTTTTAGGCAATAAATTTTAGAAAAGTTTGGCATGCGTTAGGAACTTATTTGGTATCCCATATATGGGTACGTCATTGCATTAAAAGTAGCACCCGATTTCCAATGGACTTGTATTTGTCACATATAAATTTCTTTCCTACATATGTGTCTTCCAGGTGGTGAATGAAAATGCGGATGTGCAATGTCCTATAGTGGAGATGCCAACACGCTCCAAACTTAGTTGCTTGAGCTGGAACAAGTATACAAAAAGCCATATAGCGAGTAGCGATTACGAGGGTATTGTGACTGTATGGGATGTAACTACATGTCAGGTAGCATTTATCTTGAGTTTGGTGTTGTTTGTTTGTTTCTTCTCTTAAAGATACGGTAAACTCAGCTTTCGAATGTATGTCTGATCTGCAATCTTGACTCAGAGTGTTATGGAGTATGAGGAGCATGAGAAACGAGCATGGAGTGTTGATTTCTCATGTACTGAACCTACCCTGCTAGTATCTGGAAGTGATGATTGCAAGGTACTTCACTCTATCTAATGGAAGTAAAAACCATATCTTTCAGCAGTAACAGTAGATTAAATTACACATTTGGTCTGGAGAATGATCTTGTCCTTCTCTGAATGTTAGTGTATCCCAAAGCTGTAAAAGATCTCTACTGATGCTATCCAATAATAGTTTGCTGAAAAAGCAGAGATTTTGGAACATGTTATAATAAACGGTGTTGATGTCAAATATACGAATACTCTTTTAGACGATTTAGTAAAGAATCTTGGACTGATTACTTATGATTTATGAATATGTGAAAGTGTGAAACAAAACGCTTTTCTGGGCCAAAAATGTCGTAAACTGGGTTCTTTTTTGTATCAGATTTAAGGAATGACTTTTCTTGATTAGATCGGGTATCTGATGCATTTAATGTCGATCCATGCTTTGACAGATTATTGGATATGTATAGTGTTTAATGAACTTGAGTTAATGTTGAGCGTCTTCTAATTTTGGGTAGCCTATGTTTGAATTTTGTTCTCACTTGATGCTTTTCATATCTTGCACTTTTATTGAATAGGTAAAGATTTGGTCTACGAAGCAAGAGGCTAGTGTTCTTAATATTGACATGAAAGCAAATATATGTTCTGTCAAGTATAACCCTGGATCTAGTTTTCATGTTGCAGTACGTTCCTCAGTTATTATTATGCACATTTAAGTATATCGTCTTTAGGGATATATCTGTAGGCATTCACGTATTGGCTGGGACCTTGCAGGTGGGTTCTGCAGATCATCACATTCATTATTATGACCTGAGAAATATAAGCCAACCGTTACATATATTTAGTGGGCACCGGAAAGCTGTTTCATATGTAAAATTTCTGTCCGACTCTGAGCTAGCTTCTGCGTCTACTGACAGCACGTTACGCTTGTGGGACGTCAAGGAAAATGTGCCAGTAAGACCACTACTCGTAATTCACTTTTTATGTGATCCTTCTCGTTATAAGCTGCAAGTCTGAGTTTGCATGCTGTTTTTTAGCAATCTTTTCCCCTCTTTTGCAGCTCCGAACGTTTAGAGGACACACCAATGAGAAGAATTTTGTAGGTTTGACCGTGAATAATGATTACCTAGCATGTGGCAGCGAGACTAATGAAGCTTTTGTCTACCACAAGGTCAGCTTATATATTGAGATCATGATCTAGATTCATCCCTACAATTATCTAAAACATTATCTTCTTTTTCTAACTTGTAGGATATCTCAAGACCTGCAGCATGGCATAAATTCAGCGCTGAGACAAATGAAGGCGAGGAGGAACCGGGGTCATACTTTATAAGTGCTGTATGTTGGAAAAGTGATAGCCCAACTATGTTGACAGCAAACAGTCAAGGGACAATCAAAGTTCTTGTCCTTGCTGCGTAATATATATAAATAAACCATTCAACCTGATTTTACCCAATGTTAATAAGTTAAAAAGTTCTTTCCAGATCTTTAGTTTCTACCCGGAATCCTTTCCGATGAGAGTATTGCCTGGAGAATTAACTTGGGTTAGAGTGTGACCAAGTAACCACTTTCAAACCATACCCTTGTCCTTGTTCTTTAACTGACCTGATGTTTTCTTACACACATCTCCTAATGTTGAATTGAACCGCTTTACATAAGGTCCTTATCATCTTGACTTGAGGTCCATACGTGGAGAGCATTCTATCTTGGCGGTTGAAGCATATTTTGGGTTGCTTAACCTTTGGTGCAAATCTGTAGTTGACCCACAAGAAACGAGACTGTTGTGCAAAAGGCCAAACTATCTTTTGATTTGGAGTGTGTTGGCCGGGACTAGGACCAGGACCAGAAGGACCAATGGACAAAACTCATACATCAAGGGTAAATTATCTTTGGAAGTTCATATAGGCTCTCTTGAACCATAGTAACTACAAAAAGATCCCCCATTGGCATCATCTAATGATCTACTTGGCAAAGTCTTGGTATTTCTTTCGGCAAACTTAAAAACATGATATAATGTTATATTGAAGTTGCTAATAACTGTACAAGAAAAGTTGGTGAACGACTCACTTGTATTGGTTAACTTCACGACTCATTTCACCACCTTGCCCATGAAGGTTCTTGATGGGCGATGTTCACTTGTTACTCCTCTTGTACGCGAAGTAATTATTGCTAAATTAAATGATATTAGACTCCAATCTTCCAACAAGTCTTTAGTTGTACTCTTATTCAAGGAAAAGTAATAAATGATATGATGGTTTTTGTGATTCTGGATGTGATGGTATGTATAGATGTTGATAGCATACTCTGTTTAAGTTTAAAGTTTAAACGTGTTTAAGCATTCTATCATCGCCACAAAGTGAACTATCCCCACGCGGTGAAGGACATGATTACCCGCCTTCGTGGAAAAAACCAAATGGTCCCTCTCCAAGCAATTATCGTCATTACTCTACCATTGAAATCTAGAACCATTGTTCTAAAACCGGGTTATACTGGGAAGCTAGTTTTAGAAAATAAAAAGGTTGAACCTTCGGTTAAACTGATTGAATCATAAACCGATAGCTTAACCAGTTCAATTAAAAAACATTATTTACTACGTGTCAATGAATTGAAAGAAAACGATACGCCTAAAATAAGTACATAAAGTTAACATTTAAAGTACTAATCCAACTTTATAAAAAGTTAAAAACAACACGTTATGCTCATTGAATGGTTTTTAAATACCAAGAGTTGAATTAGAATATTCATTACAGAAAACGAGTACTTCAAATATACGTTCTTATTCTATGTGCTATGACAAATATAAAGGTTATAAAAATCACAAATAATTATCGAACACATGTATGGACGTATGGTACATCACCTGTCGACTTAAAAATTCAAAACCACATTATTTATTTTTTTAGAAGATTCGTATTTCCTACTTTATATTATTTTGCCAACTTTTTATTTATCACATTATTTGCTTCCAAACTTATCATATATCCACAACCACATATGAAAGAAAATATCATTACTTTTTAATGATCATATTAAAGTTATTATGCCGGCTTTAGAACCCGCCGGCGGCGATGGCGGCGACGAACACCCATCTCCGGCTTCGACGGCCGAGAAACCACTGTTCGGTAAGTACGAGGTTGGCCGTCTTTTGGGTTACGGCGCGTTTGCTAAGGTCTACCACGCGCGTGACATCCACACGGAACACAGCGTTGCTATAAAAGCCATCAACAAAGCCAACATCCTTAAAGGCGGCCTAGCTGCCAACGTTAAACGCGAGATCTCCATCATGCGACGCTTACGTCACCCTCACATCGTACGCCTCTTCGAAGTCCTCGCGAATAAAAAGAAAATCTACTTCGTGTTGGAGTTCGCGAAAGGCGGGGAGCTTTTCGCGAAGATCTCGAAATCACGGTTCAGCGAGAATCTGAGCCGTAGATATTTCCAACAGCTGATCTCAGCTGTTGGATACTGCCACTCACGTGGGGTCTACCACCGTGACCTAAAACCTGAAAATCTGTTACTAGACGAGAACTGGAATCTCAAAGTAACAGACTTCGGGTTATCCGCCTTGACGGACCAGGTCCGTCAAGACGGGTTGCTACACACTCTATGCGGGACACCCGCATACGTAGCACCCGAGATACTGTCTAAAAAAGGTTACAATGGTGCAAAAGTTGACGTATGGTCATGTGGGATAATATTGTTTGTACTAAACGCGGGATATTTACCATTTAATGATCCTAACTTAATGGTCATGTATCGGAAGATTTATAAAGGCGAATTTCGCGTCCCGAAATGGACGTCGCCTGGTCTTAAAAATCTTCTGTCTCGTCTCCTGGATACAAATCCGGAGACGAGAATTACGGTTGATGACATCATCAACGACCCTTGGTTTCGGGTGGACTATAAGCAGGTTCAGTTTCATGAAGAGTATCTAGAGTTAAAAGATGACTACGAGGATGATGACGTGGATGACACGTCAGCAGCAGAAGGTGATAACTTAAAGGTGATGAATGCATTTGATATAATATCTTTGTCATCAGGGTATAACCTCGGAGGGTTGTTTGAGGAGGGTGGTGGTGGTGACACGTCAGCGTCGGCAGGAGAGAGGTTTCTGACGAGAGAGAGGCCGGAGAGGGTGGTGGAGAAGGTGGTGGAGGTGGCGGAGAGGGAGGGGATGACGGTGGTGAGGAAGAAAGAGTGGTGCTGTGTGAAGGTGGTGGGAGGGTATAATTGTAATTTCGTGATGGTGGTGGAGTTAAAAAGGTTAACGGAAGAGATAGTGGTGGTTCAAGTTAGGTCGACCGAAAATGATGTTCATGTGGGTCCCACTCAGCATCGGATATGGAAAGACAAAATTAGGCCTCAATTGATGACTTTATTTCATATGTAATAATCAATAATTTTTGTATAGTATAGATTTTTATAAAATTTATGGATTGGTCGGTTGTTATCGGTGACTCATACCCAATTATTGGCCACTTTGCTTTCTAAATGAACAAAGGATGAATATGTTTTTTTTTAGGCTAGTAGTGTCGATATATGATTTTGTTACCACTACTTGATTTTGAAACAATAATTTTGTTATAAAAGTGTTTAAACTAGCTTTAACGTGCATCACAAGAAAAAAAGAAAAGCACTTGCTTTAGCTTTAGAGTTACAAGTTGTTGCAGCATAACCTATAAAGTTACTCCCACGATATTGGGATGAAATCCTCATTTTATTTGAGTTTGAATGTAGGGTGGATAGGATGAGATCCTCATTTTCTTTGAGTTTGAATGTAGGGTGGATGTGAGCCGACTTTTTCGTGAAAAGCTTAGGATTCGATCCGTTAAAAGCTTGTACAAGTCGAGTTTAACGAGTTCGGGCTCGAACTAGAGCTTAAATTGTGGCTCATTTGTTAATCGAGCTTTACATAAAAAGTTAGACTGGGCTCGCAAGCCTAGATGAGCTTATTATCGTGTTCAATAACATGCTTAATAACGAGCTCAAAATAGCTCTCCTACGAGCTGAACTGAAGCTAAACTTTGATTTTCATTGGCGCATTTAAAAAACAAGTTGAATTTGAACCGTTATAATATACCATGAGCCTGACTCGAGCCTTAAAAACAAGACTCTAACCAAGCTGAGCTTGAGCTTTATAAATCTTAAATGAGCCGAGCTCGAGCTCTGACAGGCTCTGAATCGGCTCGGCTCGTAACGGTTGAATGTTTAAATTACAAGGAAGTTATGTCTTTGGAAATGAAATGAAATGCACACTAAAAAAAATAGTTGATTATATACACTTTTATTTTCACAATTTTAAAAAATGTGTAAAAGTTTATTAACACTTAATTATGTGTATAAATTGATTACATTAACAAGTGTGAAAAAAATTGTAAAACAATATTTTTCACATTCATAGTTTAAGTGTGAAGAATTATAAGATTTATCCACACTTTTTTTTTTTTTCTCAAATTGTCCACACTTTACAAATAAACTCCACACCTATAAGTGTCGATATTTTTTAGATTTTCCCACACTTAAAACTGTGAACTTTTTTTGACACAACTAAAAGTGTGAAAATTTTATTTTTAATTTTTTTTTTTCTCAAACACTTATTAATGAAATCAATTTTTACGCATCATTAAGTATCAATAACTAGTAAAATTTTACACACTTTTGAAAAGTGTGAAATAAGTGTGTAGAATCAACTATTTTTT
This sequence comes from Artemisia argyi, assembly GCA_030686995.1. Classification (NCBI taxonomy): domain Eukaryota; kingdom Viridiplantae; phylum Streptophyta; class Magnoliopsida; order Asterales; family Asteraceae; genus Artemisia; species Artemisia argyi. Next base: position 212,179,744 of record CM060677.1, read on the forward strand.
TGTAAGTGGAAGCAGAATTTTTTCTTTTTTGTCTGAATTATTAATATTATTTTGTTACTAGAAAAAAAATAGGAAAAATAACTCGAAGGGTGTAATAGTTTTCTCGAATGTATAAACTAGTTTACAACATATGATTTTTGAGGCAATTTGTGTTGATATATGATTTTGTTGCCACTACAACAAGTATCCTATTTGAAGTAGAATCTATTATCTCGAAGATGAGAGAAGGAAGGTTGAGGTGGTTTGGTCATGTCAGGAGAAGACCACAAACAGCGCCAGTAAGGACAGTCGAATCGCTTATAGTCGATGGTCGGAGAAGGAGGGGTAGACCTAAACTTAGATGGGAGGATAGGCTTAAGCTCGACATGGAGGAGCTTCACTTGTCCGAGGACATGACCTCAGATAGGAACGCGTGGAGAGATAGGATTAGTTTTCGTGGTTAGTTTTGGGGCTAGGATGGGTTTGGGGTCTGTTGTGGTTTAGGCTTTTTAGGGTCCCTTGGCTTGCCCCCTTTTAGGTGTTAGGAGCTTTTGCTTTGCCTCGGCTTGCGCTGTGGTTTTGCCTTTGTTGTGCCTTTAGGCTTTAGGCCCTTTGCCTGTGCCTTTTGCTTGCTCCTTTTGCTTTGCCTTAGCTTTAGGCCCTTTGCGTTGCCCTCTTTGGTCTTAGTTGCTTGGTTTGGCCTTGGTCTTGTGTCCCCCTCGCACCCTTATTTGCTGGCGCTTGTCTAGGTGGTTTTGTTCTTGTTGTTTTGTCTTTGTTGTCTTGTCGTTTTGCTTTGTTTGCTCTTTTACTTGTTGTGTCGGTTTGCTTTTATGTTTGCTTATATGCTTGTTGTGTCGTTTTGCCTTTTTGTTTGTTTTTCTCTGCTTGCTTTTATGCTTTTCCTTGTTTTTGCTTTCTATTTCTCGTTTTATTTACTTCGAGCACACTTTGCACACACTTGCCGGAGGTCTTTCTGGAAGCAGACTCTCTACCTGCAGGGTTCCCTGGGGTAGGGGTAGGATCTGTCTACATCCCACCTCCCCCATACCCCGCCTAGGCGGGATTGGGTATGTTGTTGTTGTTGTTGTTGTTTGTTTACAACAAGTATCCTACTGTTACAGCTTAATTTTGAAACGATAAATTTGTTATAAAAATTGTTAAAAACTACTGTAGCTTTAACGTGCATCACAAGAAAAAAAAGAAAAAAGAAAAGCACTTTCTTTAGTTTAGAGTTACAAGTTGCACCAGAACCTATATAAAGTTACTCCCGCGATATTGGATGAAATCCTCATTTTCTTTGAGTTGAATGTGGTAACGAGGTCGAGTCGTTTTTGAAAAGCTTTGGATCAGATTTGTTAAAAGTTTGTATGAGCTGTGATTAAATGATTTCGAGCTTAAATTGCGGCTCATTTGTTAGTCGAGCTTAAACCCGAGCTTTATATACAAAACTCGATTGAGGTCGCGAGCCTAAATGACACTAGAATATTCTAACGGATCAGCATGCCGCGGTGAATATGTACCCGGGCCCTGTACACACCGCCCGTCAATATCAACTATATACAATAGGTTATACATTTATATTATAGACGAGCTTTAACGAGCTCAAAATAGATGTATTATGAGCCGAGCTCAAGCCAAGCTTTGTTTTTTTATTGGCACATTGTAAATGCGAGTCAAAGCCCGAGCCGAATTCGAGCCTAGAAAGCAAGGCTCGAACTAGCCCAAGCTCGAGATTTATAAATCTTAAACGGGCATAGCTCTAGATTTATAAATCTTAAACGGACCGAGCTCGAGTTTGACAAACTCGAGCTCGGCTCGTTTCTATGTGTCATTGGAAATGAAATGAAATGTAGTAGAAATTTTACTTTTTAGTCTGAATTGATAATATTATTTTGTTTCTAAAATAAAAAGTAAAAATATAACTCGAAGGGTTAAATGGTTTTCTCCAATGTATAAATTAGTTTACAACATAAACTGCAAATATTTGATCAATAACTTATGTATAAAGTTATCAAATGTGAGCATTTAGTTAGACTTCATATTCTATAGTTTAGAAATTTGATAAAAATAAATAAAAAAATAAAAAATAAAATAAAATAAAATAAAAAAGTTTGACACAACATGTTCTTTTAACAACTTTACTATTTTGGTTATCTAAATATATATGTCTAAATGAAAAAGGATTGACACGATATATTTTCCAAAGATTCTTTGAGCAAATTTTCCAAACAACCTCATTATTTTAAGTATCTAAATATGTTTTAAATAATGCGTACAATTCATCGATTGATTGATGTGTGGTATTCGTGTTAGGATTTGTGACACCTTCATGTTATACATGCACATGTGTCTTTGATAATTGAGTGTTAAATGACGACAATAACGTGGGCTTGATAACATGTGTGACTATGCATGATCATGATAACAATAATGTCTTATCAAATGCTAAATTATATAAGAGCAAATTTCAAATATACACTAGTAATTTTATGACTCTTGCATATTTTTTGTTCCACTACCTTCTTTCCTTTTGCAAAGAAAACAAAAAAAGTTTCACAAATTTTACAAGAAATGATTCTTTTTCTTTAGCAAGAATACGAAAAATGGTCGCACAAAAGTACAAATTAGAAGACCTACTTTTTACACTAGTACTTTTGTGTGACCACTTTTCAGGTTCTTGAGAAAAGGAAACAATAAAAATTTAACTTTTTTAGAAAATCTTAATTTTTATGTTCTTTTTGCAAAAAGACAAAAATTGGTCTCGCAAAATATATAGCTGTATGTATAGTCAAGGCCGCTCTCGGGTTTTTGGAGGCCGTGGGCGAATACAGAAAATAGGCCTCAACGTTACGTAAAATGTCACACCATAAGTATTATTGTATAAAATATGATAGTTCACTAGTTTTTGACGAGAAATCTTTAAATTGGGACCCGATAATGTTACTTTTACTCATAAACTATTTTGGGTAAATGGGAGTAATCCTGCACCCTGGTAAAGTATATTAAAACCAAAAACATTGGAGTACAATGGATGAGAGTGAGTCCCTCATCTAAGTCCCTTAGGACACTTACCTAACCACTATATAAGAATGACATGCCATTCTTATAACTTACAAATCCAAATACAACTAACAATGACTGAAAAAAGAAATACAATACATTACAACTTAAATAAAATTCAAGTCTTCTTAGTCATCGTAGCGATTCAGATCTAAAACATGAAAAAACCTAAACCAAGTTTCCCCGCATTCCAAGAATAGTACAAACTTCCAGCTTCAACCAATTGCATCTTCTATTAGTATTATGCAAAACGCATAATCTAATAACCTAATAAGAGTGATTTACGTAGCAAATCGAACTTGAAGCATAACCATGGTCTAAGCGACCCAACCTTCCAGCAACGAGGGCCCCTAAACAACTTAATAATCTTATGCATCGAACATAGAATTTAGGGCCCCTAAACAACGAGGGCCTGACAGTCGCGCGCTTTGTCTATTCTCGAGGACGGCTCCAAGGTTTGCAAAAACTACAACAACCAAATATTTTCTTTTTAGACATGCATAGTCTTTTGGTCTAGCAAAATCATTTTTAAAAATATTTATAAAAAAAAAAAAAAAAAAAAAAAAAAAAAAAAAAAAAAAAAAAAACTAGTTTGTACTTTGTAGTTATGAATGTACACGTTATTTTTATGCTAGAAATCCTTTAATTCAAAATATCCATGCTTATGATGAGTTGCTCGTTAAGATTATGATGTTTTTGTTTTTCTTTTATGTGATTGTGTGGATATGATAATTTTGGAAAGAAATAATTTGGATTATGACCGGAAATGTGAATGCAAATAAAAGGTGAGGTCATGAGAGATAACAATAATAATAGAAATCTTTAAAATGAAATAGAAATCTTATAAATGAATAATGGCGTTTTTGATTTTTTATTTTGAAAGGTATCCTCATGCATCACGCATGTGTTCAATAATTATTTACTGCTATTTTGTAAATTTTATTCGTCATAGTTTTTGTGAAATGGATATTCTAATTCAACTCTTAGGCGGCGTTTGGTTTATTTAATACTCCCTCCGTCCCATATTAAGTGTCCACAATGGAATCTTGGGATGTCCCAAATTAAGTGTCCACATTGTACCTTCCAACCAATAAGATGGGACTTTAGTTGGTAAAATAATATTTGATTGGTGGAGAGTGTAGTTAGTGAATTCTCCTAAAACTTTATGCATTTTGAAAATGAACACTTAATGTGGGACGGAGGGAGTAGAAGAAGTCACTATTGGTGCACGATTGAAAAAGAAATTATTTGACAATTTCAAAGTGTTAAAAACAATGGATCATAAGCAATATCAACCACAACTCACTAAACTCACCCAACCAACCACCTCTTGGTGAAATCTTTTATTAACCACAGATTCAAGAAAATAAGTCCACAACTGTGTGCTTACCAAACAAATACAATGCAAAACAGATCGTCCCCTTCAGAAGGGTCTAATCTATCACACTACAAGAACAGATTACACAAGACCTCACTACAATCACTCTTTAGACTAATATTATAAGACTAGTGATCAAGATGATCAAAACCCAGAAGAATACCAAACACCAAACTATGAGAGAAACTGTGTGTAAATCAGAGATGACAAATGAGTTGTTCTCAAACCCTAGATCCGTAGCTCAGCATATATAGTCCATATTTACATCCAGCACCCTGCATAATAGAAACATACCAAACAAAGATAAAAGTTATAAGTTAATATAAAACTTGTCACAACTAGTCCCTCTAGTTATAACAAGTATGAGTTTGCCAGTCAACACAAGTCAACTGACATATTCCAACACCCCTCCTCAAACTCATACACCAAACATATCCACCAGTCTCAACTTAGAGCAAAACAATTTATGTTGAGGAATACTCAACCCTTTAGTAAACACATCTGCAACCTGACTTGCAGAATCAATTTTCACAGTTTTAATAACACCAGAAGCTACCTTTTCCCTTACAAGATGTACATCTATTTCAAAATGCTTAGTCTTTTCATGAAAGACTGGATTAGCTGCAATTTGAATAGCAGATATACTATCACAATATAAAGGAACAGGTAACAATCCTCCAACATTCAAATCCTTTAACAGATTCACAATCTAAATGACCTCACAAGTAGTAGAACCCATACATCTATACTCAGCCTCAGCTAAAGACCTAGATATAGTAGCTTGTTTCTTACTTTTCCAAGATACAAGATTCCCACCAAGAAAAACACAAAAGCCAGAAACTGACTTTCTAGTAACCAAACACTTAGCCCAATCTGCATCTGAAAAAGCATGCAAACTAAGCAAACCACTATTACTAAACTGAATACCACATCCTGGAGCATTTTTAAGATATCTAAGCACTCTTAAAGCAGCAGTAAAATGTGACTGCAATGGAGAATGCATGTGCTGACTTAAGCAATGCACAGCATATGAAATATCAGGCCTAGTTACAGATAAGTAAATAAGCTTGCCAACAAGTTTTTGATATTCAGTTAAACTAGTTAACTTTTTATCTTTCTCAGTTTCAACATGATTAAGAACAACATTCTGTTGCATAGGTGTAGAAGCAGGCTTACAAGCCAGCAACCCATATTCACACAACAACTCAAGACAATATTTCCTTTGTGACAAACACAAACCTTTTTTGTTGTCCAACACCTCAATTCCCAAAAAATACTTTAAAGTACCCAAATCTTTGATTTGAAATTTAGAAGACAAAAACTGTTTGAACTTAACAACCTCATCATTATTATTTCCTGTGATAACAATATCATCAACATATACTAACAAAACCAAGAAAACACCATTATCATCTTTAATGAATAATGAATAATCATTCATACTTTGTTTAAAATCATTTTCTTTTAAAGCACAAACCAGTTTTTCATTCCATTGTCTTGGAGCTTGTTTAAGCCCATAAAGAGACTTGACAAGCTTGCAGACTCTGGTTTCATCTTTATCATAATAACCAGGTGGTAAATCCATATAAACATCCTCATTAAGATCACCATACAAGAAAGCATTATTAACATCTAACTGATATAAAGCCCAACCATAATGCACAGCAATACTAATAGCACATCTAACAGTGACCATTTTAACTACAGGACTAAAAGTTTCCTCATAGTCAATCCCTTCTTTTTGATTATAGCCTTTAGCTACAAGTCTAGCCTTATACCTATCAATTTCACCTGAGGATTTATATTTTATTTTATAGACCCATTTAGCACCAATAGTTCTTCTACCAGGAGGCAATTCAACAAGCACATAAGTATGATTTCTATGTAACGCCTCCATTTCATTATCCATAGCCTCAATCCAAACCTTTTGTCTAGAGGCTTCATTATAAGACTTAGGCTCAGTGATTTTATTAAGAGTAGTAGAAAAGCATAAATTCTGAGCAGAAAGCTTAGCATAACAGACAAATTTTTCAATACCATACTTAAGACAACTATTAACCACAAAGTCATTAAACCTAGAAGGCAAATTACTAGTTCTAGAAGATCTCCTCAGACCAGATTGAGGAGTACTCCCTATGTTAGTATTTTCTTGACAATTAAATCTTAAATGTCTAGAACCTGATCCATGAACTGGAATAGCATACTGTGTGCCCTCAGAATGGACATTTTCATCTACTTGGGTTGCCATGATTACATCCTCATCAGCATTAAGTGTACTGCTAATGTTAGTGGATGTCATACCATTACCTTCCTCAACATATGAGTCTCCCTTATCATCATTGGGACTTTCCTCATTGGTGTGGTCATCAGTATTATCAAAAAAACTTAATAGTTTTGACTCAGACTCAATATTATCAGAATCATACATATTTTGACTCAAAACATCTTGTTTATTACATTCAGACTTCATTTTAAAAGGAAAAATTGTTTCATAAAACTGTACATCTCTAGAAAAGAAAATCTTTTTACTTTCAAGACTATAAAGTTTATAAGCCTTCTTTGTACTAGAAAAACCAATTAAAACACATTTTTCAGACCTTGAAGAAAACTTATCATTATTATTTAAGACAGTAGCATAACACAGACAACCAAAACACCTGAGGTGAGAGAGACTAGGTTCTATACCATATACTAACAGAAAGGGAGAAGATCCAGACAAGAATGAGGAGGGCAACCTATTAATCAAATACACAGCAGTTATAACACATTCAGACCACATATTCAGAGGAATTCCCCCCTGAAACATAAGACTTCTAGCAACATTAAGCAGATGTCTATGTTTCCTCTCAGCTATACCATTTTGCTGAGGTGTGTGAGCACAAGAAGTTTGATGAATAATACCTTTAGAAGCAAAAAAGAGAGCTAACTTATTATTCACAAATTCTGTTCCATTATCAGATCTAAAAACTTTAATTCTTTTATTGAATTGTGTAAAAATAAGTTCAACAAAATTTTGAATATAAAAACCAACTTCATCTTTAGTTTTAATCATGTATGCCCACACAGCTCTGCTATAATCATCCACCACAGTTAAGAAATATTTGTACCCTTCCTTACTAACAACTTTATAAGGACCCCATAAATCAAGATGAACCAAATCACCAACATTTTTAGACTTATGTTCAGACAAAGGAAAAGGTTCTCTAGTTTGTTTAGACTTGTGACAAATATCACAAGGAGAAATATGATTATCCTTTATAATACCAATGGTTTTACTTAAGACAGTTAAAACATTATCAGATGGATGACCAAGCCTACTATGCCATAACTGTTTAGAAACATGACAAACAAACACACTATTAGACAGAGCACCAAGCTTACCACATTGATAAACATCAAACAAGTAAAGACCACCAGATTCATTACCAGTCCCCACAGTTTTGACCAGATTCAAATCCTGAATATAGCATTTATGTTCATCAAAACCAACAAAGAGTTTACTATCTTTAATCAACTTATGAACAGAAAGCAAGCTAACACAATATTCAGGAACAACAAGAACATCAAATAGCACAACATTATTAGTTAACCTAAGATTACCAACAGCAGTAATCTTAGCTAAAGTACCATTAGGATGTCCAACAGTTAAGTTTAAACCAGAAATGTCAATCACATTAAACATATTATTAGTAGAAACAGTTAAGTGTTGATTAGCTCCAGAGTCTATAATCCATCCCATAGAAACATTGTACTTATAAGAAGAAGTTTGAGCACAGAAAAACCTTTGGAAATGAAGATTAAAATAAACATTAGCATTAAAGAACTGAGTCCTCATACCTGCCATATTGGCATTAGCACTTCCAGAAGGTTTATCATTGATAAGAGAGAGAATTTTCAACATTTGATCCTTGGTAAAAGCATTATCAAAAGAATTAGAACCATTAGAAGTAGACATATTTTTAGGTGCCTCAGTATTACCATTAAAACTTTTACCAGGAACAGATTGTCTAGTCAGATTAGGATTCCTTTTAAAATCAGGGGGTAACCAACAATTTCAAAACACCTATCTACAGTATGACCAAGTAATCCACAATGAGTACAAAGAAGATTAGGATTAGGACCTCTACTGTTATTATTATTATTCCTTTTAAAACCACCATTAGTTTTGAAATTGTTAGACTTAGCAACAAAAGCAGCAGGTTGCACTTTGCTATCATTCTTAGAATCAGAGCTAGGATGAAGCCCCCTGTGAGACTCTTCCCTAGAAACAACATTAAAAGCCTCTTTAACATCAGGTAAGGGATCTCTAGACAGAATGTTACTCCTAATTGGCTGATAAACATCATTTAAACCCATTAAGAATTGCATAAGTCTAATTAACTGATTATGTTTTAAAATCCCTTCATGAGCAGCACAAGTACAAGTAGGCAATAAAGTCAAAGTATCAAATTCTCTCCAATAAGAGTTCAACTTATGATAGTAATCAGGAATAGACAATTCACCTTGTTTAAACTCATTAATTTTATGAACCACATTAAAGATAACAGAACCATCCAATTTATCATAAGTTTCCTCTAATTCAGTCCAAACTTCAGAAGCAATTTCAGAGTAAATTTGACCTAAGTACAATTCAGGAGATAAAGAACCAAGAATCCAGCCTAAAACAATGGCATTACATCTTTCCCATTGCTGGGATAACACAAGACTAGTAACAGGTTTAACACAAGTACCATCAACAAAACCCATCTTATTCTTGCCTCTAAGGGCAATTTTCATAGCAGTAGACCACATTTTGTAATTATCAGTACCAGTCAATTTAAAATGCACAATAGGCACATTAGAACTATCACTGGAATGCAGGTAAAGAGGATTACCAGCATCCAGAGAACTAATTAAGACCTCAGCCATAAGAGAAACAACAAAACAAATAAATAGCAGATACCAAAGAAATAACAAGAAATACCAGACAAATACCAACTAACTAACAATAACCAAGAATCAATTAAACAATTAAACAATATAAAGAAACTCACACCCAATTCTACTGAAGTGCCCAGTTTAACACCTGTCTGTGGGAAGAGCAGGTTTCCGTACCTCTCAAGGAGGCAGGTCAAGAAGTTACCCACAGCGTTTGCGATGTTAGAACTAAAACACTCAGAGAATTAAAAGAAAAGAGAAACCTTACAGTGCTATGAGATACGCAGCGGAAGAACAGATCACCAACACTCTTGATTCACTTAGTCAAGAGTGTTAATAATCAAGAAAAGCCCCAATAACACCACAGCTCACCAAGAAACCCAAGATCTCCAAGATCCCCAAATCAACCAAATTAGGGTTTATAAAACCCTAATCCAATTAATCCAAGAATCATGCAATACAATATAAAACCACCACGGCCGTTGAGATAACAGCCAAACAACAACCAATAGAATCACCGGAACAAGAAACCCCCAAAATACAACAAACCCTAAATCGTAACAACCACCAAGAGCCACCGGAGATCACAACCTGCTCTGATACCATGTTAAAAACAATGGATCATAAGCAATATCAACCACAACTCAGTAAACTCACCCAACCAACCACCCCTTGGTGAAATCTTTTATTAACCACAGATTCAAGAAGATAAGTCCGCAACTGTGTGCTTACCAAACAAATACAATGCAAAACAGATCGTCCCCTTCAGAAGGGTCTAATCTATCACACTACAAGAACAGATTACACAAGACCTCACTACAATCACTCTTTAGACTAATACTATAAGACTAGTGATCAAGATGATCAAAACCAAGAAGAATACCAAACACCAAACTATGAGAGAAACTGTGTGTAAATCAGAGATGACAAATGAGTTGTTCTCAAACCCTAGATCCGTAGCTCAGCATATATAGTGCATATTTACATCCAGCACCCTGCATAATAGAAACATACCAAACAAAGATAAAAGTTATAAGTTAATATAAAATTTGTCACAACTAGTCCCTCTAGTTATAACAAGTATGAGTTTGCCAGTCAACACAAGTCAACTAACATATTCCAACACAAAGGCAGTGTTTGGCTTATAAATTTGGACAAAAACACCAAAAAGTTAACTAATCATACAATTAAAAACCATTTATAGGGCGTGACGTGTTTTACAAAACCAGGAAACTATTACAGTACTTCAAGATATGTCCTTTTTTTTAAAGAGAAACTTGCATTAGAAAAACTTAAGAAGCAATCACTCGTCGCAAGCGAGATAAGTTCTTAAGGAAAACAAATATCCCAAATAAACTTTGAAATAGTAGAAACACAGTCCATTTACTTATTATAGACGTATCTCTTACATTAGTAAACGAGGTAATTAAAAAGGAGTATGTATCATGATGATTTGTGATTTCATGAGTCATAATTTATCAAATTTGCCGTACAACTATGGGCCTTATCTCTGCCACCGGGCCAATTGTAATTGAAGACTACTAACTAACCGGTACTCGTAAAACTTATTTGTAATTTGATATTCGCAACAACTTGGGAATCCTAATCTAGTCAGGTGATACGATTTATTTATTTATTTATTTATTTTTATTTTTATTTTTATTTTTTTTTTGTGCAAAGGTGAATCTTATATTAAACTCCAAACAATGTACATCGTAAGAATATTACCAAAGGTTTTGGACAATACCTCAAACCTTTACATACCGAAACCATACTAACCAAAAACAAGAGCAATACACCTTATAACTATCCATTATCAGACAACACATCAATGATGTCTAATAGAACTAGTATCATAACAGACCAACAATAGAACTTTTCTACATTGCCATCCATACTTATGCACCAATTCACCTTTTATGCACCTCTCATCTAGCTACATTTCCACCACTCTATTCCATCAAGCTATTCATCCTGCCACCACAGGGTCATACGATTTCATTTGGGAACTTCCTACTCTTGAGCTTCTTTCTGGCGTTAGCACGTTTAACATGCACAAAATGAGAGAAATGTTACTAAGAGGGCAGGGTACCGCTCCTCAAACGAGCTCGCCACTCCTACGTGGATTCCAAATTTGCTCGCCGTCTCTCGCCACGGTGCCACCATGCCCTCGCCATAGCTCGTTGTTGGGAGGTTGCTCGTGCTGACGACGAGCTTGTTGATCTGACAAAAAGTAGAAAAAGCTTATGTGATTTCTTTTTCTTTTTTTTCGTATCTATAAAATCAATTTATTATGTTTTTGGGTTTCATGAACTGGGTTTAAGTGTGTGTGTGTGTGGTGTTTACATGAAGAAGAAGAAGATACGAAGAAGAAGATGATATACTTTTTTTTTTTTTTTTTTTTTTTTTTGGGGGGGGGGGGGGGTGTTTTTGGTTTCAAGAAGATATGTGTGGTGTAGAAAGAAGATATATCCAGAACAACTAAACTGAGGCTGAAGAAACATTATACAGAAAACTATCCATGTATTTTTCTTTTTTTTTTTAATTTTTTTTTTCTTTTTTGGCCAGCAAAACTATCCATGTACGTGCTATCCATACTTTGTTATTTTGGTTTTGGTTTCAAAGAAGAAGTTTTGTATGGAGTACTTTTTTTTTCTTATAAAAAAATTATTTGTATTATTTGAATGTAATGTTCTTTTATTTTTAATGAGATAGAATTTAGTTTATTTGGAAATTTTAATAAGAAAAAATAAAGTTGTAAGTGGTAGGCCCAAATGAGTAAATTAAGGTTAGTTATGAGTGAGAAGGGGTTAGTTGTGAAGAGGTGTTGGGGTGATGTGCCACCCGTGAGCCTCAAATGAGGAGTTGAAGGTTGTCACGACAACTTCCTCTCTAAAATAACTCATATAATAATATATTAATATGTACGACACAATGACACATCTATACAGTATTACTATATCAGTCATAAAAATAGAATGAAATTTCTACTGGAGGGTTTTACTTGTTAGAGCATTATGTCACGAGCCGGCTACTCGATATAATTATTTACAAGGATGTTCAGGATTCCGGATTGTTCCACACTTTTCTTAGAAGAGCTTGGATAATCTTGGAAGCCCTTGGAAGAGGATGGAAAGTGTTAGAAGCTCTAGAACCTCTTAGAAGCTTACTAGAAGCTTATGAAAATCCTAGAAGCTTCCCGTAGAACTTTCTAGAACCATGTACATACTAGTATATATAGATGTAGCCTCATTTGTAGAGAACACCTCTCAAATCACTTGTAAAGTTCTCTCAAAGCAATACAAAGTATTTCTCATTTCACTTGTTCCTTTCTTTAAAGCTTTCTCTAGTTGTCTATATCGTTGAGTATTCGAGAAAGGCTGACTTAGTCGAGACTAAGTGCCGCACGGAAGACCCTTGTAGAGACAAGTCCATGACAAGTGGTACCAGAGCTAGGTTGATTCAAGGAGATGGCGAACGAAGGTAACAAGAATGTGGGTGGTGGAAATGATGTTGTGATTGATGAGAACCGTGGTCGGGAAGAGTCTCGCCAAGGAGACAAGAGGAGTAGAGGTGCGTCTAGAGACACGGTAGCAAGTTTAGCCAAGAGGATGGTGGGTGTCGAGACATCCATGGCGGAGTTGAAGAACCAAGTTGAGGGCTTGGTAGGTCTAGACTCTGAGTTCAGGGGCATGAGGGATGACTTTAGGGTGGTCATCAATACTCTTAGTGGCGACTTGAGACGTGAGATCCATGACTTAAGAGATATGTTCATGGGTGAGATCACGAAGTTGCGGAAAGAGGTTGGAGAAGAGATCTCCGCGATTCATCAAACCATTGAAGGCTTGCAAACGGATATGGTATTGTGCAAGCGATCAATGGCTAGTGGAGGAGGTAACACTAGCCACATTGCTTCAAAATTGGAGGTCCCTAAACCATCACCGTTCATGGGAAAGCGAGAGGCTAGGGCAGTTGATGATTTCTTGTGGGAGATGGAGCAATACATGGAGGGTGTCAACATAGTTGACGATGCATCAAAGATCAAGACTGCGACGCGTTACTTAAAGGACACTGCGGCGTTATGGTGGCGACGTCGATATGGAGATATCGAACGAGGTACGTGTACCATCAATACCTGGGCCAATTTTGTTCAAGAATTGAAGAAGCAATTTTATCCGGAGAATGCTAAGCACGAAGCAAAGAGTCGACTTCGCAAACTTACGCATTCCGGGACGATCCGGGAGTATGTCAAAGAATTCACTACTCTTGTACTCGAGATTCCGGATCTTTCTGAGCAAGACTCTCTCTTCTATTTTCTTGATGGTTTACAAGGATGGGCCAAGACGGAGTTGGAGAGACGAGGAGTCCAAGACCTTGCTACGGCTATTGCGCATGCAGAGGCACTTATTGACCTTGGTGAGCGGAGGTCGCTCAAACCTACAAATGAAGATAGTGGCGATGAGCAAGGTGGGGGAGAGAAACAAGTCCGAGATTGGGATGATGGAGCACGAAGATCGCAACGAAAAGAGAAAATACCATATAAGAGTATAAAGTGTTTCGTGTGCGATGGACCACATAGAGCGCGAGATTGTCCTAAGAAAATGAGTCTCCAAGCTATGATGGAAAATACAGATTAGAGTCCGCCTAAGGAAGAGGGCGCGCACTTGGGATCAATGCGAATCCTCAATGCCATTAATGCATGGAAGGAGTTGCCCACAGTTGAGGCGAAAAACAAAGTGAGAGTGATGTCGTCCAAGATAGATGCTAAGAGACAACGAGCACCTATGGTAGAGACCAAGGGTAAACCAAGGACAAAGTCAAAGGCAGAGGCCAATGGACTTCGATTTGTATGCACAATTGTAAACGGGATATCCACAAGAGCCTTAGTCGATACAGGAGCAACTCATAACTTTATCTCGGTAGATGAAGCTAAGAGACTTGGGCTTAAGACAATGGAGGGTAGTGGATGGATCAAAGCTGCAAATGGAGATGCCAAACCAATTAGAGGGGTTGCACGAGGCGTAAAGGCTAAGATCGGGGAATGGGAAGGATAGTTAGACTTATCGGTCGTTCCTATGGATGATTACAAACTCGTATTCGGGATGGAATTCTTCGATAAGGTACAAGCCATTCTCATCACGTTTACTAACACATTGTGCATTTTAGATAAAGGTCAAGTGTGCATGGTGACAATGGAGAGAGGCACAAAGAGTGGAGCCAAGATGATGTCTGCAATGCAACTCGAGACCGACTTCAAGGAGTTGAAGCAAAATACGAGCGGTATATCAAGCGACATAGAGACGTCAAGAGTCACCAAAGACGTCCTTGAGGAGTTTAGGGGCGCACTATCGAGTGTCTTACCCGAGCAACATACACAAGAGAGTTGTTGCAAATGTAGGAGAAGTATAAGGAGGAGACGTCGTGTTATAGAACACGGACAAGGATCAATCATGAAAGAAGCCAAAGGAGAATCAAGTATACTTGTTAAGGCACGCCATGTAGGAGATCCAACGGTGTTGGAAGAAAGGCACGACGAGGACGTCGTGAGCTTAGGTGGGGGAGGATGTCACGACCCGGCTACTCGATATAATTATTTACAAGGATGTTCAGGATTCCGGATTGTTCTACACTTTTCTTAGAAGAGCTTGGATAATCTTGGAAGCCCTTGGAAGAGGATGGAAAGTGTTAGAAGCTCTAGAACCTCTTAGAAGCTTACTAGAAGCTTATGAAAATCCTAGAAGCTTCCCGTAGAACTTTCTAGAACCATGTACATACTAGTATATATAGATGTAGCCTCATTTGTAGAGAACACCTCTCAAATCACTTGTAATCTCTTGTAAAGTTATCTCAAAGCAATACAAAGTATTTTCCATTTCACTTGTTCCTTTCTTTAAAGCTTTCTCTAGTTGTCTATATCGTTGTGTATTCGAGAAAGGCTGACTTAGTCGAGACTAAGTGCCGCACGGAAGACCCTTGTAGAGACAAGTCCGTGACAATTAGGTACCGTTGAGCCGTCAGGCTCGTGCCGTGGGAAAAAGTTGCTGCCACGTCAGCAAAAAGCTCCACGGCACCAGAAATCTCACGGCACCACATTTCAGGGGTATCAGTTGGCACCAAAATTTCTGGTGCCGTCGGCTATTTTTTTTTAGTTTTTTTACTTAAATTAAAAAATATACAATATAAACTAAATAAACTTCATTAATATTAAAAACAAACATTACATATAAAAAAAACACACGCTACGTTAAAAGAAAAAAAATACAAACTAATTATTCAAGTTCCATAAATGCTCAACAAGGTTTTGTCGAAGGTCGTCGTGAACTTTTCGATCTCGAAGTTCTTTATTTTTTCTAATATGTAAATCACATCTTTCGATCCAAGTTTCTGGCATGTCCGGGCGTGGATCGACGAATGTGTCTCTTAAATTAACTTCGAATCCTTCGTCTTCCAATATCATGTTGTGTAACATTATACAACAATACATGATTAGTTTCAAAGTGTTGACTTGCAAAGCACGTGTGGGTTGTCGTATAATCCCCCACCGACCTTGTATGACTCCAAAAGCCCGTTCAATATCTTTTCTAGCACTTTCTTAAACCCTTTTGAAGTTCAATATCTTTTCCGACCTTGCAACAGTAAACGTTTTCACAAACACGGACCATGTTGGATAAATGTCATCGGCTAAATAGTAACCTTTGTTATATGTATGTCCGTTTACTTCAAACTGACATTCTGGAGCTAAACCGGCAAGTTCATCATCAAATACAGGGGAACCATATAACACATTAAGATCATTATTTGCACCTGGAACCCCAAAATATGCATGCCAAATCCATAATCTTTGATCTGCAACCGCTTCCAACATAATAGTTGGGTATTTATGATCACGTCTTTTGAATTGAGCTTGTAAGGCCTTTGGACAATTTTTCCAATCCCAATGCATACAATCTATACTCCCGAGCATTCCAGGGAGGTGATGTTTTTCTTCATGTAATGCATATATTTTTTCAATGTCATCTGAATTGGGCTTTCTAAGATACTTTTCATTGTACAAAACATGTATGCATTTAGTAAAGTAATCTAAACATTGTCGTGAACAACGTTCACCAATTTGCAAGTACTCATCAAATACATCAGGAGCATTGTCGTACGCCAATTGGCGTATGGCGGATGTGCACTTCAAAACAGCACCAATACTTAAACGACCGGTAGCATCGTAGCGTTGGTGAAAGAAACTAAAGTACTCGGGAAGAGGCTGAACATCATAAGTTAATATATCCTTGAGAATTTTATTAAAAAGTATAGAGCTCATACGATACCTTCGCCTAAATTTATCTTCCGGATATTTAGGATCCTTCTCGGCGTTGCCAAAATAGTCATCGAGTAAACGTTGTTCCGCCTCTTCTCGTTCACGAGATATGTATGCCCTCGTTTTCTTTTCACCCGATCTCGATCCTTCGGCTTCTTTATACAAAGATACATATTGCTCATACGCCATGTAACTTTGAAGATAGCGTTCTCGATCATTAAAAAAAACATCATATGGATCGAAATTATGATCGTTGAGAATTGTTTGGTTAGGATTGGTTCGATTCATGATTGAAAATACTAAAACATATAATAAATTGGAAGTGTGTTTGAAGTATGGAGTAATAAGGGGTATTTATAAAGTTTTTTTTTTTTTTTTTGAAAACATCACAAACGGCTATATAGCCGTTGGGTACTTGGGCATAATTCAAAAAAACAATGCATATACAAACGGTCCAAAAGAAATATATATATATATATATATATATATATATATATATATATATATATATATATATATATATATATATATATATATATATATATATATATATATATGCGACGGCTTGGAGCCATGGCTGTGGCGCGAGCACCGACGGCGCCACCACCGGTACCAGTGGCGAAGCTTGGATTTTGTAAGTGGGGGGTCGGGATCTAAATTTTTTTTTTCCTAAGGCTAAATTTCAGGTATACCGAAATTTTTGGGGGGTCGAAACCGAATATACCGAAATTTTTCTACACGAAAACTATATACCCCCTACATCGCAAAAAAAAATTCGGGGGGTCGGGCGCCCCCCGGCCCCTATGAAGCTTAGCCCCTGACCGGTACGGTGCGCCGTCGGTTTTTTCTGGCTGGTGGAATGGCGCCAAGCGACGGCACCACGGTACCCCTTGCTCTTAGTTGTTACAAACTTACAATCGACATTAGGGTCGATCACTCTGCAACATCTATATGACAAAGCTGAGCTCGGCCCATGTTTATAACATTTTTTTTTTAATAAACTTTGCTATTTTGGTTATCTAAATATGTTGATATAAAAAAGGAGTGATACGTATATTTTCCAAACAACCTCATTATTTTAAGTATCTAAATATGTTTTAAATAATGCGTACAATTCATCGATTGATTGATGTGTGGTATCGTGTTAGGATTTGTGACATCTTCATGTTATACATGCACATGTGTCTTTGATAATTGAGGGTCCGCTTGGTTCAAAGTGGGGAAAGAGAAAGAGAAAGGGAAAGGGAAAAGAATGCAAAGGAATAAGTGAGGTGAGTAATCAATACCTTACCCCCCCAATTTACTCTATAATGGTTGATTACCCACTACGGGGTAATCAATACCTTACCCTTCCCTAACAAAGCACCATTATTTGAAAATTATGGGCCCTTTTCAATTCTTTACCCATTCCCCACCCCTCCTTTACCCCTCACCAAGCACCCCTGAGTGTTAAAAGATGACAATAACGTGGGCTTGATAACATATGTGAATTTATGACCATGATAACAATAATGTCTTATCAAACGCTAAATTATATAAGAGCAAATTTCAAATATACACTAGTAATTTTATGACTTTTGCACATTTTTTGTTCGACTACCTTCTTTCTTTTCAAAAGAAATTATTCTTCTATTTTTTTGCAAAAGTACATATGAGAAGACCTACTTTTTATGGTAGATCGTACTTTTGTGCGACCACTTTTTAGGTTTTTGAGGAAAAAAAAAAATCTTATTTTTTTATCTTCTTTTGCAAAAAGAAAAAAATTGTCTCGCAAAAATGTAGTTGTCTGTCTAGTCAGGGCCGTTCTCAGGACTTTGGAGGCCGTGGACGAATATAGAAAACGAGGCCTCAAAGTTACGTAAAATGTCCTACCATAAGCATTATTGTATAAAATATGTTACAGTAGTTCACTATTTTTTTTTATGAGAAATCTTTAAATGACCCAATAATGTTACTTTTACTTTTAAATTGAGGCCTCATCGTGTTTGTTCTTATTCATATTTATAACAACTTAATAATTTTATGCATCGAACATAAAATTTAGGTACCCTAAAGGCCTAAACAACTAGGAGCCTTGATGGTCTGGGTTTGGGTTTGCAAATACTACAACAACCAAGTATTTTCTTTTAAAAAAGTGAGTGAAATTGAAATTTTTTTGCTCGCTATATTAAATAGTTTGTAGTTTGTACTTTGTAGTTATGAATGTACACGTTATTTTTATGCTAGAAATCCTTTAATTAAAAATATCCATGCTTATGATGAGTTGCTCGTTAAGATTATGATGTTTTTGTTTTTTTTTATGTGATTGTGTGGATATGATAATTTTGGAAAGAAATAATTTGGATTGACAGGAAATGTGAATGCAAATAAAAGGTGAGGTAATAATAATAATAATAATAATAATAATAATAATAATAATAATAATAATAATAATAATAATAATAATAATAATAATAATAATAATAATAATAATAATAATAATAATAATAATAATAATACAAATCTTTTAAATGAAATAGAAATCTTTGAAATGAATAATGTGTTTTGATTTTTTATTTTGAAAGGAAACCTCATGCATCACGCATGTGTTCAATAATGAGTTTCTATTTTGTAAATTTTATTGCATTAGTTTTTGTGATTGGATTGAAATGATAGGCCAAACTTAAATGAGATAAGACTAGCCTAATCAAAACCATTATAAGTTTCAAGTCCAAAGTCAGTATATGCATCATTCCCATGAAAAAAAATAATGGGCTGGTTAAATCGTATCATTTTTCAAGACTTAAAGAGTTTGTATCGGTATTCTTTTCTAGTTCAAATATTCAAGTACACACATAGTAAAACTTTAAAAGAACTACAAGTAAACAACACTTCATAAAAAAAAATAATAATAAAAAAAAAAAAAAAAAAAAAAAAAAAAAAAAAAAAAAAGGCTCAAATTGGGTTCAAGCTTGTGAACTCATGCGAGCTCGCGCGACATGCGGACACGAATCACATTGTATTATATTAGCTATCGACATTGCTTATCGTTGACAAGTGTGGGATTAAATACTGTATTTTTCATCCGAAAGTAACAAGGCAAAATTGTAATATTCGCTATTGTAGTCTTCATTATTTACTTTCATTTATAAGTGTTTTATATGTATTGAATTATTGAGATATATAGATGACATCAAGTTTGGATACCGATGCTTTTACAATAAAGTATATAACCACATTGTTTCAACTATATGAAATGGACTAATTCAAGCCTTGCAGGAAACTCAATTTCAATCATGTGTTTAGTGCTTTTGATGATGAGCTTGTTATGGGTGGTACATTGTTTCAACACATGGAGATTCCATATGTAGCCTGTTATGACAAGCTAAGTATGTTTTGTTTGGGCTTGATATTTAAGATAACTATGACATTACTTCCGGTGTCATTTAAAGCTTTTATTTCCAGGTAACTATCCATTTTGTCACTATGGTAATAACAGATTTATAGGTTACACTTATACATCTTTGTATTATTTTAGAGATCTAGACTAGTCGCAAGATGATCAGAATCCAAAACATTAGCAACCCCTACCTCAATCTTTGTACATGTAAAGTGTTGAGTTTTGGTTCGAAATCATTTATAGTTAAAAAATAAATAAATAAAAATTAAGAGTTCATTTATATTTTCCAAGCTAAGTGACACTATGCTATCTTTATTTAGCACATTGTCATTCCAACCCAGAAAGCATAACATTAATCATAACACATTTAAGAAATAAATGCTATGGTATACTCTATTACATAGCAAAATTTCATTCCTTCATCCTATTTGGGATTGGATGGTGAAATGATCTTCATTAAAAAAGATACCAAGGTACATAAAAGTACTTTTAATTCAGGCAAATTTACTAATCTAATCTAATCTGCACCATATATATGTTATTATTGTTGACTGATAAAATTCTTCGTAGGTCCTTATGTTTCATTTATAACTACATGTAGATTACAATGCAAAATGAAACCTTAATGAAATAAGCTTAAAAGCGGACTTGGTCCAAACATAATAATAACAGGTAAATGATTGATACATGTTTAGTGAGTAAAAACTCTATCTTTTGCAAAATATTAGCTTTGAAATATGATGGATCACTTTGTTTTAACATTGTAGATGAGGTTGATAGGCTGCTAAATGATTGATACGTACATGTTTAGCATGTAAAAACTACATTTTAATTTGCATAATATCAACTTTGATATATGATGGGATCTCTTTGTTTTAACATTTTAGATGAGGTTGTTTCAATACCTTTTGATTACAACCAATGGGCTAATTAGCGGGCTCACTACTGGGTCAATTGATTTATAAAGCGGCCATAAATTAATTCTGTAACTCTCAAGGTTTTATTTTTAGTTAACGAGGAATGCTACGAACCGTCGCGTTGCGGCGGGGTGGTGACCAAGCGTTTGTACGTATGCCGAGTTTTAGTAGCGTGTTTAGGTTGAGAGGTTTGGTGACTTCGACAAAGTTAAGCGTATTTATACTCATTTTTATTAGAAAAATTATTTCGGAAACAAAGGCGTAAGTTTCATAATTTTTCGTGTTCGTTTGGTATGTCAAATGGGGCCCACGATGAATATTTCAACCTCGCCCCTCCACTTTTGTTTGCCCAAGTTCGGCCCCTCCCCTTAATATATAAACCCTCTTCTCTCTCTCTCTCTCTCTCTCTCTCTCTCTCTCATTATAACACACACACATAACATTGTCTCTCTCTCTCACTTCACCTCGTCGGAAACCTAATCCAGTCACACCCCACCGTCCGGCCAAATTCTGGTGCCATCACCATCTCCGGGCACTTTTCAAGCCACCTCAAATAATCACACGATCGCGTAGATCTAGACCCCGTGGTCATTTCTGGAGCACCTGAGAGTTTTTGGAGACCGTTTTATTCGTGTTGAAGCACCACCGGCGCCACCACCGTACACCACCACTTCGCCGCTTCACCTCCGCCACCTTCTGTCTCTCTTTTGGAATCTCACTCGCCCGTGCAGTTTTAATTTTAAGACAAACGGGTTGGGCCGACCATGGAGTCAGTAAACCCAATAAAGGCCCGAAAAAAGATATTACTTCCTCCGTCCCATTTTATAAGTCCATTTTGTCAATTTGGGTTGTCCCAAATTATATGTCCATTTTTAGTTTCAACCAATGAGAATGCTTGTAAGTGGGTGTGAATGAAATTTTATTGGTTGGTATTGTAAGGGCCCCACTTTTCTTAAACTTTGTGAAATATGAAAGTGGACTTATAATTTGGGATGGAGGGAGTATTTAATTTGGCGGGCACGCTTCCGTAGATCCGACGCTGCATTATATATATAGTAATTTTACTTAAATCTTGTTATATAGTTGCTAAAATTGTTAATGTGTGTGTAACATGTATCATGAATTTGACGTCGAATGAAAATATATTCTAAAACCTTTTGACTAATTGATAAGAAAAAGAAAACAAAAGTGTATATAAGCCACTGCTTATTTACTTGGAGTGAGATCGTTTCCAATTCCTTTTGTAATGGAATTAATCATGAGAAAAGTTCAATGCGAAACAAGATATATCTAAAGAACAAATCAATCAATCATGACCATTGATTTAACTTTGATCCAATGGCTTGTTTAATGATCATTTAAATTAATAAAACACATGGGGCGTTTTTGTACTTTCTCACTCTCTCACACGCTCTCCAGTTTACACACACTCCTTTTCTCACCACACACACACACACAAACTACCATAAACAGTCATCGATCTGTCATATCACCATAAACTGGTGAAGCAGAGATGATGGCAGAGGCGGCAAGATGTAGATCTGGTGAAGCAGAGATGATGGCAGAGGCGGCGAGACGTAGATCCAGTGAAGCATGTATGATGGTCGGAGGTGGTGATGGTGGCAGAAGAAGCGGTGGTCGACCGGTTCATCTTGATGGTGATGGTGGCAGAAGAAGCGGTGGTCGACCGGTTAAGCATGTATCAAATGATCGAGGAAAAAAGAAATTAAGAAATTCATTTTATTGTGAAGTTTGAACTGATAAAGTAGAGTCTAAAGTTATGGAGAAGTAAGGTTTATGGGAAGAAAGAAGATGGGTAAAGTTAGAAGAAAGAGAAAAACAAAGACATTCATTAAAAAAAAGGCTGTTAATATACGAACAAGTTAAAGTTCTATTTTTTATATCTAAAGACTAAAATCTCTTTTATTTTGAGTTTTCTATAAACTATCTTTCTTTTATTCATCTTGATTTAGTTTTATTTTATACTCATTAACAAATAAAAATGAGCAAACGAAGATCTGGTAAGACATTGCAAATGTTAGAATGCTCTAACATAATAATAACATTTGTTTATTTTTAAGAATCCCGAGGGATTTTTCTGGACAGAAATTTTGAAAAAAAAAAATTCGTCTCTTTACGAATCCTGTGAGATTTTTTTACGAATCCCGTGGGATTTTTTTACGAATCCCATTGGATTTTTTTACGAATCCCGTGGAATTTTCCTGGACGAAAATTTAAAAAAAAAATCGTCTTTCTACGAATCCTGTGGGATTTTTTCAAGAATCCCATGGATTTTTCTGGACGGAAATTTTGAAAAAAAAAACGTCTTTTTACGAATCCCGTGGGATTTTTTTTACGAATCCCGTGGGATTTTCCTTGACGGAAATTTAAAAAAAAAAAATCGTCATTTTACGAATCTCTTGAGATTTTTCTGGATGAAAATTTTGAAAAAAAAAATCGTCTTTTTACGAATCCCATGGGATTTCTTTACGAATCCCATGGGATTTTTCTGGAGGGAAATTTTGAAAAAAAAAATCGTCTTTTTACGAATCCCATGAGATGCACCAGAGAATCCCATGTGATTCACAATGAATCTCATGGGATGCACCAAAGAATCGCATGGGATTCATACTGAATCCTTTGTGATTTATCGTCTTTTTACAAATCCCGTTAGATTTTTCTGGACGGAAATTTTGAAAAAAAAAATCGTCTTTTTACGAATCCCATTGGATTTTTACGAATCCCGTGAGATTTTTCTTGACGGAAATTTTGAACAAAAAATCGTCTTTTTACAAATCCTATAAGATTTTTACGAATCCCATGTGATTTCACACATAATCCTTTGTGATTCATACAGAATCTCATGGGATTCACAATGAATCCTTTTTGATTTCATACAGAATCCCATGGGATTCACAATTAATCTCATGGGATGCACCTAAGAATCCCATGGGATTAATACTGAATCCCATGTGATTTCACACATAATCCTTTGTGATTTATCGACAAGATAAATTATACAGAATCTCATATGATTTTATACAGAATCTCTTGAGATTCATACAGAATCTCATGTGATTTTGTACTTACAGTTTATATAAAGTAAATTGAAAATCCCATGGGATTTATATAGAATCTCATGGGATTTATACAGAATCCCATGGGATTTATACAGAATCCCGTTGGATTTTTTACGAATCCCGTGGGATTTTTTTTAGAATCCCGTGGGATTTTTTTAAGAATCCCGAGGGATTTTCCTGGACAGAAACTTTGAAAAAAAAAAATCTTCGTTTTACAAATCCCATGGGAATTTTTTACGAATCCCGTAAGATTTTTTTACGAATCCCGTGGGATTTTTTTACGAATCCGTGGGATTTTTCTGGATGGAAATTTTGAAAAAAAAAATCGTCTTTTTACGAATCCCATGGGATTTCTTTACGAATCCCGTGGGATTTTTCTAGACAGAAATTTTAAAAAAAAAATCGTCTTTTTACGAATCCCGTGGGATTTTCCTGTACGAAAATTTTGAAAAAAAAAAGTTCGTCGAAAGTATATAACAATGTATATCTATAGAAAGAGGATTTAATTCTCGTCGCGATGGTGTATTTTCTGGACAGAAATTTTGAAAAAAAAAAAAATCGTCTTTTTACGAATCCCATGGGATTTTTTACGAATCCCGTGGGATTTTTCTGGACGGAAATTTTGAAAAAAAAATTCGTCTTTTTACGAATCCCATGGGATTTTTACGAATCCTGTGGGATTTTTCTGGACAGAAATTTTGAAAAAAAAAATCATCTTTTTACAAATCCCATGGGATTTTTCTGGACGAAAATTTTGAAAAAAAAATCATCTTTTTACGAATCCCATGGGATTTCTGTACGAATCCCGTGGGATTTTTCTGGACGGAAATTTTGCAAAAAAAAAAAAAAAAAAACGTATTTTTACGAATCCCATGGGATTTTTACGAAACCCATGGGATTTTTATGAATTCCATGGGATTTTTACGAATCCCGTGGGATTTTTCTAGACAGAAATTTTGAAAAAAAAAAAATCGTCTTTTTACGAATCCAATGGGATTTTTTACGAATCCTGTGGGAGTTTTCTGGACGGAAAGTTTGAAAAAAAAATCGTCTTTTTACGAATCTCATGCGATTTTTTACGAATCTCGTGGGATTTTTCTGGACGGAAATTTTGAAAAAAAAAATCGTCTTTTTACGAATCTCATGGGATTTTTACGAATCCTGTGGGATTTTTATAGACGGAAATTTTGAAAAAAAAAATCTTCTTTTTACGAATCCCATGGGATTTTTCTGGACGAAATTTTAAAAAAAAAGTTCGTCGAAAGTATATAACAATGCATATCTATAGAAAGATAATTTTTTTCTCGTCGCGATGGTATATTTTTCGTAGCTTGAAGATTTACCATTTGCAAGATATGTTGTTTTTAAAAAAAAGGTGAAAAGTGGGTTTTTATATTAAATGAGCTAAAATGCCAATTTTACCCTCCCTTTGTTATTTTTTGATTTGATCTTAGCCATTAGATGAAATGTGGATGGATGGTTGAGATTGGCTTATTTATTTTTTAAGTGATACTTGTTTTGCATAGATCTCACCTCAATTAATCATTAGTTTATCTTGGTATCAAAATATTTAGAGTTCACATAAATTAAAAAGGTTTTGAAGTTATATGAATTTAGAAATTGGGATATTATCACATGACTGAATTTTATATTTAGGCATATGATAATCCTCATTAGGAATTGATAGTTAATTATCCAAGTTTCAAAATATATATAGTTTAAATAAATTTAAAAAAATTGTTATGAAGTTATATGAATTGACAAATTGGGATTATCGCACGACTAAATCTTATATTTAGACCTATGATAATCCCCATTGGATTACACTAGTTCACACACATACAAGCCATATTCACTAGGGTATATTAGCCCCTAATATGTTCTTTCAGAGCCTCTACAATGTATCAAATCTTAAAGATTGAGTGCATTTAATGTAAATCTCATTTAATGAGCAAAACCAAAGCTGTAAAGATCGCGTGTAAACTGGTAGAATCGTAAGTAAGATC
This sequence comes from Artemisia argyi, assembly GCA_030686995.1. Lineage (NCBI taxonomy): Eukaryota > Viridiplantae > Streptophyta > Magnoliopsida > Asterales > Asteraceae > Artemisia > Artemisia argyi. The sequence continues at coordinate 212,205,772 of CM060677.1, forward strand.
GTAAAATCGTCACGCGATCCAAGTTCACTTTATTTATTTATTATTATTATTATTATTATTATTATTATTATTATTATTATTATTATTATTATTATTATTATTATTATTATTATTATTATTATTATTATTATCTTTTAAGTCCATATCGCTTGCTTAGACCAAAAAAACAAACGTGTGTTTTGCAAATGTTATTATTATTATTTTAGTAGTTTGCTTGGTTTGTACAGTATGTGAACATATTTTAGTTTACTATGTTCTTTTTGATAATAAATTTACGAATATCAAAAATTTCGTTTAACTCGTGTCCGTTCGGGCTCAAGCCTGTTGGCTCGTGTCTGTTCGGGCTCGAGCCCGTTAGACCCGTGCTCGTTCGGGCTCGAGCCCATTGCCCGTTTGGGATTGAATATTTGTATAATATGCTTTATTATTTGTATTAGTGACATTTAATGCAGAAATTGTGTTTAAGTTGGTTGTACAATATGCTTGATAATTTGTATTTCTTATGTAATGAGTGTTTTAATAAGTGCATTAATTGTATTTATTGACCAGTTAATTGATTGTATTTAATATACATAATGATTTATTTATTGTATTTAATGTTAGTATTAATTGTATGCTAGAATTAAATATGAGGGGAATTTCTATAAGTAGCATTTGTGTTTGAATCACTTGTACTTTAAGTTTATTAACTTGCAAGGCTTAATTTTAAGTATTCTAATATTAAAAGGCCTTCCTCCATTATAATATAGTATGATACCTAGTTTTCTACTTTTCTAAATCGATTATAGTCTAAAAGTGTTCAATAATTCAATCTACTTTTTTAAATAGTTTTCTACTTTTGGAATGCCACTAATGAAACGTTTGTTTCCTTGAAATCATATAGATGGCTCGTATGTCTTGAGACATTTAGGACGCAAGTTATGTAATATTATTCCGCTATATCGTTAATGTAATGATCGAAACTTTATTTTTTTGTGTTTTAGTATCTTTGACGTTGAGTCGAAATGTAAAACAGTTTGACTCATTTATCATTTGTTTACAAACTATGACAAATTGATAGGATCGTAGGATCGCGATCCGATCCTACGATCTCGATCTTGCAAAGACAAAAAAGATCCCACGCGGGATCGAAATCTTGACAGCCTTGAGCAAAACTTCTATGAAAGACTTGATGTTTATCAAACTTTTGCAAAAAGCTTTTCAAAATACTAGTCATCTAATGCAAAAACTATATCAAAAAGCTTTTTTTTTTTCTTTTTCTTTTTTTTTTGGTAAAGGGTTGTACCCGATGAATATATTAATCAAAAAATAAGTTAATTACAAGATAAAGAAAAGGATGAGCCTCTTTTTGCCCACGCTTAAACAGCAAAGACTACATGACTTAAACACACTTAAGTCACTACTACTTCACCTAATAAACAAGAACTACAATCAAATGCATAAACTTGAGGACCAGTAGTCATTCTTGTTTTCAATCCCTTAGCTATGTTGAGTTAACTTCCAAGCCATGATTCTTCCAAATCTTTCGCATCCTCTCCACTCGAGGATTATTCTTGAAAAGAATTGTGGTTAACTTCAACCGAACTACTTCAGCAATAGTTTCACACATCTTATTTACACTTCTATCACCTTTAGCATATAAGCGGTTATTACGCTCTTGCCAAATAAAGTAAGATGACGCTGCAATTACCAGCCTACCCACGATACATGTCACTGATTTCGAATTCGAAATGGGTTCGATCCATACCATAATATCATCCCATCTTGGCAGCACTGACGGGAGACCAGCTACACGAAGCATACTAAACCAACCCTGAGTTGAGAAGGAACATTCAAAAAATAAATGCTCATGAGTATCAGGTTGCAACTTACATAATGGACAACGAAGCATGTTTAAGTTGATAGAATTGCCACATCTCATTGCTTCAATTTGTCTTGAGTCTTCAGTTTCCTCTCAATGACCAACCACAAATGAAAGGTGTGACGAGAAATACTAAAGACTTGATGCATTTAATGCATTTAATGACTTGAGGTATAAAGAGAGAAAGCTTTTATCAAAGACTTGTTTTTATCTAGTCTTTGTAAAAAGCTAGTATTAAAAAAGCTTTTGATGCAATGCATAAAAACCTCATCCAAAAGCTTTTTATAATGATAAAAAAACTTTTGTTAATTTTGCTATTGTGGATGCTCTACTTTTAAACCGATGTGGGACTATATGTTGAAATGGTTTTGATCGGAAAAGAACTAAAGTAAGCTAGATCTAGTGACTCGTGCAGTTTTACTATTTTAACATGTACCATATACATGCATGGCCGTCATAGACCATTTATCTTTCAAATCTACTCGAATAAATGATACAAGTATTTTGTATTTGTTTGTGCGCATATGAAGTGTCTTAATATTAACTTTAGAACATGATCATATCCCTTTGTTTTAAAATTTGTAGATTACATTGTCTTTATATATTTTCCCACATCCAACTAAACCGTATTCATATAAGTTGTGTAGTTATGACGGTTTTGAATTTTAGATTTGTCTATGGTTTTACACTAATAATTAAACAAAATCAAATATAAGGATTTAGTATCTTTTTTCTTATAAAAATAACTTAAGAATTAAGATCCCATACAAGATACAACTTAACCAACATGAAACAATGTGGAATCGCTCAAGGATGGGCTTCGGTCGCTGAGCTTCGTTGGCTAATAATAACTAGTTATGAAACATGTATGTTTGGATCTTAAATAATCGTCAGAGGCGGTTTTTATTTGATAGAGTATTAATAGTTGAAATAAAGAAATTTTCTACTACATTGAGAAAAGATTTGAAGAAATTACTTTACTCTTTAAAATGATATTGTTGATTTGCGTTTGATATATCAATGAAGAACATAAGTTATTCTTATGAAAATGAGTACGGATCACGGTTAGGATTATAAGGTCCTTTAGACAGCGTTAGTCATGTACTACGGTGATCAATGTTTCACTTTTTAATATTAAAAACCTAAGAAAATATATTAATTCAAGATCACTAGAAGGGTTCAGATTTTATTTTGTATAATGAGCTCCTCTAGCATTAATGTATCCAGAACGTAATACTATTCTAGGCACATTTAGTCAATGTGCACTTGTATATAACCAAGTCATCTATCATCTCTCTAACCTATGGGGGATGTCATGGTAAGATGGTTTTTATTGACAAAATCTTAAAGATATTTAAATGTTTTTGACTCATGCATTTTCAGTATTCTATATCGTTTATTTGTTAATATACGCACTTTATCTTTTGAATAATTGATGCTACCGGAATAAATGATGCCAAGTTAAACTATATGTGGTTGTTAAGAGGTAAAAAATAAGTTAATGCAACTCATTTTGATCAAGTTTACTGGAGCTGATTAATTGCAACAGTGTTTGCATTTGTCATTGTGGTGCAATTGAAAAAATATCTTATTGCCTACAAAATTATAAGAGATTGTATTTTGTGTTTTTCGTTTGGGTGTGAAATAGATAACTAAATACTATTTTGTGTTTTTTGTTTGAGCAATAACCATCACTATTTATCTAGTTATATTTTTTTTATACAAGGAGTTGTGAATACTTTTTAGAAAATGATTTTATGTTGACAAATATTAAAAAATTAATAGAATCTATAAACATTTTTCAAAGAGGATGTGAAACCTGAAGTCATACTCCAGCCTCCCAGACCTCATTGAAACGTGTCTATTAATCTACACATACATAGTGCATTTACACTGTACTATATAACCAAAGAACAAACGAACCGGACGAACACGAACGGAACCCTGTTCATGTTCGTTCATTTAATTTTAACCGGACAAATAAACGGACACGAACGCTTAAACGGACGAATTTTCTTGTTCATGTTCGTTTATTAAGAAAATGAATTGTTCATGTTCGTTTATGTTCGTTCATTAAGACACTAAACGAACGCTAAACGAACATAAACGATCGAACATAAATGAAAATAGACAAACAAACATAAACTTTATTGAATTCTTCACAATATATTGTTTTATAAGTGTTGCTTTGTTTAAACAAACCAAATTTTAAAATTATAAAATTAAAAGATATGATATATGAACATAAATAGATAAATAAACATAAACGAATTTTAACGAACGCCTAATCGGACGTTCACGAACATAAATGAACGAACGAGACTTTTGTTCATGTTCGTTCATTTAACTAAACGAACGTAAAATATTGTTCATGTTCATTCATTTAATAAACGAACGAACATAAACGAACTTTTTATCGAACGGTTCATGAAATGTTCACTGAACGTTTAGTTCATTTACAGCCCTACAAAGAACGTTTTAGTTCTTCGACCAATGTGAGAAGTGGATGAGATAATTTTTAGAGTTAACTACATAAATGGTCCCTGTGGTTTGCCGGGTATTACGGATTTAGTCCATTTTTTAAATTTGTTACGGGTTCAGTCACTGTGGTTTTCACTTGTTACGGATCCAGTCCATTTTACCTAACTCTGTTAGTTTTTGCTGTTAAGTCTAATAAAATGACAAAAATACCCTCATTTTCATCTTATTATTATTATTATTATTATTATTATTATTATTATTATTATTATTATTATTATTATTATTATTATTATTATTATTTATCATTTACAAAATCTATTAACTACATATATATCTTCTACAACATCATATATATCTCCTACATATATACCTTCGATCAAATACAAATTACACCAAAATCCATTAAAAAAAACTCATAACATGTTTATCTTATTCAATACATCAATTCAACCGTTTCAAAAAAATTTAATCATCTTTTTTTTTAACAAGAAACCGTCAAACAAAGTTATATAGTATAAACCATGAATATTCAAGCATAATAAACAAAGAAAATCATAGAACAAATATCCGGTTGATATGTGGGTTTCCAGATCTGGTTCGGATGGTAGTGACAGTGGCATGGTGGCGGTCAGTGATGGCAAATCAGGTGGTGGCCTGTAACGGGTGGCGGGGCTGAATGGTGATGTTGTCTAAAATGGAAATGTTGATGCTGATGGTGATGACTGATGATGGACTTGATGGTCGAACAGTGGTGAGGGGAGGTGGTTGACCGGAATCATAAGAGAGGGGTAGTGAGTGGCTATGAAGTGGGAAAGAGAGAGGAAGTGAACATGTTGGTGGAAGAATGAAGATAATGAATTTAAGTGTGGTATACTGAAAAATAATATGAAAAGACCAAAATGCCCTTCTAATTAACAGTCAAACTTGGTCAAGTTAACAGAGTTAGGTAAAATGGACTGGATCCGTAACAAGTGAAAACCATAGTGACTGAACCCGTAACGAATTTGAAAAATGGACTGAATCTGTAATACCCAGCAAACCACAGGGACCATTTATGTAGTTAACTCTAATTTTTAGCTAAATAAAATGGCAAGGTAAAAAGGTGTTAATTTGTGCCTTAAAAAAATAATAAAAAGCAAAAAGACTAATGTAAAAGATTTTGGCACATGTAGCCTCCTTTTTTTATAAATGACATATTTAGCCTATTAAAAAGTTAAATGGGAACTAACAGACACATATTTTCTCTCAGTCGAAGAACATTATATTCGTTTTGAAGAAAAAATTTGTATATATAATATATTTAATTTTTTAAATATAAATGAGGTATTACGTTTAAGGAGTTTATTTCGTCATTTTTGGTCTTTTATAAAAGCGATTTATATAATATGTGCCTGTTTGGGTTGTGCCCATGCCCGCCCGATTTGCCATCCCTATGTAACTAGATATTGACTCACGCATTTTTTGTATTACTGATTGGGTCTAAACCGTCAGATTATTATTAACCAAAGTCAATAAGTCAAAAACAGCTTAGAACCAATACTCCGGTGATAGTATAGTGTTTTCCCGGGTCGTTAAAGTCCCAGCGAGATTGCAATGGTGCTTTTGAGAATCGTTTGTGAGAAAGTGGCACTGAGGACAGTAGCCAGATGATGTGGAGATGATATTGCTACTGTTATGATGGTATTTGTACACAGATATAATATTCACAAAAATCAGATATACAGATATATGCACGTATTCACAATTCAGATTTACGCAATCGGGCTAAAAAAGTGGAATTTTGGTATTTATCAAACTACAGGGGGTGCTTTTTGACAATTTTTAAAACTTAAAATTAGAAATGAAAATGAAATTATAAAAATGATTAAAATACTATTTAAATATTATTTAATTAATTAAACTATTTAAAATCTAAATTAAAATCTAATTTAAATTAACTAAAAATTATAACTATTACAAATTAAACTAAAAAGTTACAAAAATATTTTCTAAACCTAAATTAGAACTTGAAGAAAGTATAAAAAATGAAAATAAATATTTTTGTCTTCTTATGGGTTTTTTATAAATTGAAAACTATTTAACTTAATTAAACTAATTAAACTACTTTTAATTAATATTAATACTAAATTAACTTAGAAAATTACAAGAAAATTTATAAAATTACTTAACCATCACAGGAATCCTACAAAATTATAAAAACTCTAAAAATTATGTTTTAAGATTAAACCACTAATTATTTACCTTTTAATTAACTTAAGTCTATTTTAAACAAATAAATTAAGAAAAATAGAAAATGAATAGTAGAATCTCAAAATATATTTTCTAAAAGTCTATTATACTATATTAGAACTAGGAAAAATATAAAAACTAAGTTTTACTTTATAAAAACTAAATAAGCTATTTAATACTTAATATTAATTAATAACTAATACAACTAAAATTAAATCTAATAAATACTAAATGGCAGAATAAAAATCTGAAAAATTTATCAAAATTACTTTACTATATAAGGTAATTAATAAAAATATGAAAACACTAGTTACTTAATTAAAATCTAAAAAGTGAAAATTAAAATTAAGTTGAATTAAATAGAAACTATCACTTATTTTAAATTGGTTTTTTTTTCTTGGATTTTCTTTTACAAACTAACTTTACCACTAAAAATAGGAAACTTTTGTAAAACCACTTTTGAAATTAGCTTATAAATAAGCTATAAGCACCCCCTTGGCTTATACAGTTGACTTATGTTGACTGAGTGATCAAATGAGGTCAACTGGCTTTGGGTGGGGTCCACAATGGTCAAAATTGGTACAAACAAGCTTGACAAACTTAAATAAGCCAGAAACAACAAGCACTGAGCACAAATAAGCTGAATAAACCAAATAAGCACTTTTGCACAATCACAAATGAACTCAGAACTGGGACAGACTTTATGGGCAATTCTAAGTGGGGTCCATTGGGTCCTAGGTCAACCCAAGGGTCAATCCATACTCCCTGGTAGGAGGAGGGTTGGGAGAACCTAATTTGGAGGTGTGGGGCCCACTGTGGTGGTCACAAAACCTCCTTAAAGTTGATGGTGTGGGTGAGTCTGCTGGTGTGCAGGGCACAACCTTGCCCTGCAGCTTACTTCCAAAGCTTGTGGAAGCTTATAGAAAATTTGCAAAAATAAAACCAATGTAGGACTTAAAAGTTGAGGTGGTAATGTATGATTACAACAAATTTCAGCCCCTCAATCAAAGTACATAAATCACAAATATTCTTGGAGTTTTTGCAAAAATCTGAGAGTGGGAAGTTTTGACTTTTTAATTAAACTAGAACTTTGACTTATTTGAGTTTCTAATGGCTTTTACAGATTACAAACTAAGTTATAAACTATATTTGAACTAGTTACTACTACATTAACAACTATTTTAACCAATGAGATGGATTTGGAAACACAAAACCTTCACAGTTAACTGTGAAGGTTAGCTTTTTGTGTTTTTGACTTTTTAACCAAACAACTCTTGTTTTTATACTCAAGATGATATACTGAGAACTTATAAAAGTTATTCAAAACAACTTAGACCAAAGAAACACAGATATCACAAGTGAAATCTACTAATCCAAACACACCTTTATGTGGATCTGTCTTGAGTTTTTCAAATCAAAAGCTTACTAAGGTTTATGAACTTGATCCAAACTGATTAATTATGACTAGGTAACTATGTTTAAGCACTAGAAAACAGTTTACTTCTACAATGACACAAGTATTACTCTTAAGCTAAGTTTGACAATAAAACCTAAAATTTAAATAGCTAATTATTCTAACAAACAAACATCAATTATTAAGTTAGAAACTACTTAAACAACAGACAATTAATACAAACAAACACAGATTATCAGATCTAAGCAACAAATCAGAACTAACTAGGAACTAGATTTTTAGGGGAAATTTGAAATTAGCAAAAGCTTACAACCAAACCCCTAGCTGAACAAGGGGCTTCTCCACAGAAGCCTATCTTTAGATAGGCCAATTAAGCTCCAATCTTGATCATCAATCCATCTTTCAACCTGAAAATCAAACTCAAACAAAACAGTTGACCAAGTTTGACTTTTCTTAAATTTTTAGTTTCCTTCTAGTATATCTGGATTTTAGAGTCTCTAAAGCTTAAATAAGCTTGATGGAACCTATGTGACCCTAACTCAGTCCATGAAACTTGCTTCTTCTTCTCAACTCAGAATACAAAAATCTCAAAATTATTTGAAAATGGCATAAACTGAAATACTGAATAGAACTTGAATTTGATTAATTAAAAACTTGAGATTACATGAGAATAGACTTTTACAATGCTTAAAAGCTTAAGAAACTAACAGAAATTCAAATTAAGCTAAATGCGACCTAAATTACTCTTAATTAACTAACTGCTGACTTCATTGCACTCTTCTCCCTTTTATAGCCCAAGATTAGGGTTCCCAAAAGCTTTCTGAGCATATCCCATCTAATCTTGGCCGTTGATTTATTCTGAATTGATCCACACCTTTAAAACGGATTTTGGCGCCAAAAATTAGGAAGGGAATTTTGGACTGGAATTGCAACTTGGGGGGGGGGTGGCATTAATTGCTGAGGTGATATAAGGTGCAGAGGGGTGTGGGAGGGTGATGATGGTTTGGTATCAAGTGGTGGTGGTGGATGAAGGTGGTTTTGCAGGGCTACGGGGTGGTTTTGGGGGTGAGGGTGGTTTGGTCAAACTGGGTTTGACCGGGGGATTATTTAAAACGGTTTTGTGGGATGGTTGGGCTTAGGAGTGGGCTTGGGTAAAGAGTGGGCTTTTGGTGGGTTGGATTTGGTTTTATTTTGGGATAATAATATTTAAGGGTCCGGTTTAGGTTTATATTTCACAAGGACCTTTTTTGTAATTTTTGAAAAGTTTGAGGGTAGGATTTGGCATGTTTCTAATTTGTTTCCAAGGGTATTTTATGCCATATTGTGAATAGTAAAAGGTCCTTTGTTGATTTTTCCAATTTATTTTCACCAGGGACTGAAACAGTCAAACTTTCAAACTTCAGGGACCTTTTGTGTAATTTTCACCAAACTTTCCACCAAGGACCAATCCTGTCATAAAAGGTTAGTGCAAAGACAAAATTTATTTTTCTCAAAGTTTTTCATATCCCAGGGACCATTTTTGACAATTTTCAAAGTTCAGGGACTAAACTTGACATTTTGTGAAACTTTTCACCAAAAATTATGTAACTTTTTGATTTATAAGGGCCTTTGGTGACTTTTTCAAGTTTTTAGAATGACCAGGGACTAGATTTGACAACTTTTGAAAGTTGGGGGACTGAAACTGCCAATTATGCAAACTTTGTGCGTTTTTCATCTGTTTTTGGTATTTTTGCATTTGAGACATGTAAAACACTTTCCTGGGATATTTTCACTATTTTGATTCATTATTGAGTGTTTTTGGATGTTTTGGCAGCTCAGAAATGGTAAAAATGATGAGTATTTACACACTCATCAATTACCTATATACCACATATAAAAACAAAACACATTTACTAGAAAATTAGAAAATAGTTTATGGAGAAACATAAACACATTTACTCTATCATACTAGTATCATTTAAGAGTACAATTAAGGGGGCGTTTCTTTTTTTTTCTCCTTTTTGTAGAAGGATTCTGATTCAATAAAATGTCCTGCTTATTAAAAGGATAGATGAGAAAAAATGTGTTTCATTTTTTGCTTAATGAATATCTTTAAATGACTTTTTTACCCTTTCATCCAAACAAATATCTACTCCAAGTCTCCAACAACCTAAACTAATCTTCAGTCATTTCTCAAATGCAATAAATGACGTATAGTGTTCAGGAAATATATCAAATCTATGAACAAGCAAATGCAATAAATTCATAACAATAAACCTCCAATTTTAGCAACCTGAAGGCATCAACGTCACACAAAAATTTGAGGCGGTTGGACTCCGGCGATGGCGAGTAGAAGAGCACATGAGTGAAGTTGGTAGATAATGGTTGATACTATTGTTTGATAGTGGTGGTCCTTAGATCTGCAAGAATGTGAGGTGGCGTACGAGATTGTGGTGGTGAAGGTGATGGCGCTTTTGGGTTTTTGTGGTGCGGTAGTGATTGGTGGTGCCGGTAGTGGTGCGGTGGTGCCGATCTGTGTGTACTAAATGAAGAAGTAATTGATAAATGGTAGGTTTTGGTGAAGAAGAAGATAAAGAAAAAGTATGTGAGGGTAGGATTGGTAATGTAGTGTATGATTGGTATCTTGGATGGAAATGGGTGAAGTTTTTGGGCCCTTCCACATTTAGGATTCTTGTTTGCAATAAGTAAAAAAGAAACATCAAAGTTTCCTGTTTCCAACCCATTTTGTTGCTATTTTGGACATTAAGTCAAAAATAAACAACCCCTAAGAGTACAATCCAATAAGGACTTCTATCATATCATTTAATTTAACGGTAATTACTTTGCGTAGAAGAGGAGTAACAAGTGAACATCGCCCATCAAGAAACTACATGGGCAAGGTGGTGAAAATTAGAAATGGGTTTATAGTATGTTAAACTATAAATGGTTTAAGTTGCAGCGAGACAACAACTAACCTCTAATGATATCAGGCGAATCTGGAATAGGAGTGGGGTTATCCCCTAAGTAGAGGCTCGCGGTTGGTATCTCTGCCCGAAGATGCGACACTAACTCAAGCCAACAACTAACAACTAATATCTAACAACTAACCCGCCATTTAAAAAAAAAAAAAAAAAAAAAAAAAAAAAAAAAAAAAAATTGGAGCGAGACGTCTTGAACTGTATATTTTAAGTTGAAAATTAGAAATGGGTTTATGTTTCTCCACATTGATGGTGGAACACAAAAGGCCAAAAGTAAGTGAAATTGAAATTTGCTCGCTATATTAAAGTTGCGTTTAGTTGAAAAAAAAAATCTTTTGTTTGTATTTTTAGTTTTGTAAATTTGGAAGGGGAAATTTATCTTGACAAAACACTTGAAAATATTGAAAACGCGTTTAGTTGATGTTTGTATTTTTTATTTTGAAGAAGGGGAGGGAGGATTGTGGGTTACAAAGAAAAACAAGGAAAACAAATAAAATTTGTTTTGTAATTTTCTTTGTTATGTTAGGAAATGGGGGATTTTGTGTTTTGCAAAACATTTTGTTAGAAAACGCTTATTTGAATGCGATATTTATTTTTCTTATTTTCTATAAAACATTTTGTAGAAAATAAGGATGTTTTCTCTCAACTAAACACACCCTAAATAGTTTGTACTTTGTAGTTTTGAATTTACACGTTATTTTTATGCTAGAAATCCTTTGAAACAAAATAATTTTTTTTAGAAAATAAGCTATTAAAAAAATAATTTTCGTTTGGCAGACACAGCTTATAAGAGATTATAAAAAAAAAAAATAATCTTTCATAATCTCTTAAAATCAAACGTTACTTCATGTACCTTATAAAAATAATCTCTTTTTATAATCTTCATCTCCAGCACCAGCTCCAGTTCCAGCAACAGTTATTTTCATCAAACATAGATGTTTTTGTTTTGTTTTTCTTATGTGATTGTGTGGATATGATAATTTTGGAAAGAAATAATCTAGGATTATGACCGGAAATGTGAATGCGAATAAAAGGTGAGGTCATGAGAGATATTAATAATAATAGAAATCTTTAAAGGGATTTTCTAATATGTGTCACGATGACATTTGTTTAAAAGCGTTAAATGAATTAAATTGTTTTCTAAAATAGATATATTTTTAAATAATACAAAGTTAATCATGATAATTAGAAGAAATTTTGGAAATTATTAATGCAAATTGACATTTAAACATAGTAATTTAAGTATATTAATTGTGTTAAACATATGCCATGATGGCACAAGTTAGAAAAAGTCATCTTTAAAATGAAATAGAAATCCTTTAAATGAATAATGGCGGCCTTTTTTTTTTTTTTTTTTGAAAGGTATCCTCATGCATCACGCATGTGTTCAATAATGATTTGCTATTTTGTAAATTTTATTGCATTAGTTTTGTGAAATAGATATTCTAAATATTCAACTCTTAGGCGGCGTTTGGTTTATTTAATAGAAATCACTATCGGTGCACATTTGAAAAAGAAAATATTTGACGATTTCAAAGGCAGTGACGTGTTTTACAAAATCAGGAAACTATTACTGTACTTCAAAATATGTCAATTACTTTTATTTATTTATTTATTTATTTTGAAAGAAACTTGCATTAGAAACACTTAAGAAGCAATCACTCCTCGCAAGCGAGATAAGTTCTTGAGGAAAATAAATATCCCAAATAAACTTTGAAGTGGTAGAAAACGCAGCCCATTTACTTATTATAGACGTATCGCTTACACTAGCAAACGAGCCAACGAGGTAATTAAAAAGGCGTATGTATCATGAATCATGATGCATGATTCATGATTTCATGAAATTTGACGTACAACTATTGGCCTTACCCCTGCCACCGGGCCAATTACACATATGGGCTATATATAAATAATTGAAGATGGTAAAACTTATTAGTAACTTGATATTCGCTAACAACTGTGTGAACTTTGGTTAAGGGACTTGCTCAACTTCTAAAAGCATGCCATGAAATGCCTCATAAGTTAAGTACATACGACCATACGGGTATATATGCCTCATAAACAGACTTTGCCTAAGAAAACTTAGAAATAAATAATTTATTTTCATTTATTCATAGCAAGTACCAACTCATCATAAGAGACGATTTTTTGGTGACTAAAACAAAATCTTTATAAGAGGGTTGGATTACTTGTTACAATCAACATTAGGGTCGATCAAACCCGCAGCAACATCTATATGACAAAGCTGGGGAATCTGCTGAGCTCGGCCCATGTTTATCCCCATGAGTAGCGCAGCTTGCTTTAAGCATTGGCAGACTAATTTGAAGTTTTCAGGGGTTGCTTTAGCAACTTGGCTCAAGGTTTGAGCACTCTGGCAGCACGGAACAGTTATCCCGCCAAATCCCATCAAGTAAGCTTGGCAAGGCAACATACGAGTTATTGCACCTTGACAAGAAATTGCATCAACAAATAGGCTTGCACTATTCATAGCTACAAACAACAATATTAACATGGTAGCGCAAGAGCTACCCGCCATTTTCACTCTTATTATTGTGTTTTATGAATGGTTACTAGTTATGCAGGATAGTGTGCCAAGTAAGATCTAATTTATAGTGAAATTGTCAAACTATGGTGTCGATAGAATACGATAAAAAGGGCATGATAGTGGAACAAAAATGTTTCATTGTTGTTGAAAAGCATGATCCTGTGTGAGTAAAATGTGATCACTTTTGTTGCAGTATTATTTTTGGATGACTGATAAACCTTGTGAGCATATCTGCATATGGAATCACCAATGCTTTAAAATAAATCATGATTACACCTTTAGCTAAGATATGTAAAACGTGAGTTTTTGGTATTGTAAAAATTAAAACATTAAAAAAATATATAATAAATAAAAAAATAAAAAAATAAAAAATAAAAATGTTTTATAGTCTTGTAAAAGAATTTTTAAATTACAGTTTTAGATGGCTATGTAAAAGCATGTAATCATGTATTCATATCTATGTATTACCCAATTAGCTAGCCAAATACCAAATGCAATAAGATAAATGTGGGAAGGATTACTTTATGATTTGCATGAAAGGGTTTTAATATAGTGTGAGAGACCACTGGTGCATTGGTCCAGTGGGTGGGGCTTTCGTTCTTTAGTCAATAGACTCGGGTTCGAACCTTATCTTTGGCACTTTGCTCTCAGATAAGTATCCACCTCCGCAAAACCTATGGGCTCACTAGAAAGACTTTGTGGATAAGAGCTCAAGAGTCCGAGAGTCTCGGCTCACTCCAGTTGGTGCCCCACTAGGCTAGGAGAGTTGCCCGGAACTATTTCTTGTGGGGTGGATAATGGCTGGTGCCAAAATGCACCCGAGGTCAGAGTATTCCCGCCAATCTACACTTTTGTGGAATATAGTGTGAGGGCTCAAAATAAATAATTTGTTTTTAAAATTATCAATATGAATAACTTTGTTGACGTGACAACGCCAACATTAAAACAAGAATAACACTATCCCGTCATCAAAGTTTTGATACAATAATAAATATAAGTTATTTATATTGACAATCATCAAAATACATATATAAAAATAAGTTATTTATATTAACAATCATCAAAATATGTTATTCATACGTGTAAATTCTAAAAATATATTATTCATTTCAACTTTAATCTTATATAAAAGGTTGAATAGTTGGATGCTTTTATGCACATTATCCTTGAACCTTTAGTACATTCTTACTCATAAGAGTAACATTTGTAAGATTTATTTGTTTAATAAATAGTAATTTATGTAAAGCTTTTCTTACTATATGTTTTTGCTTCTTTTGATCTGCAAGTGGATTTTTTGAAATGAAATGATAGTGTTGAATTTCAGACTAAACGGTGTCTGTATCATTCGCTAACTATCTACTGTGATTTTGATATGTTTTATCATGATCAGTATTAACTGTCATTAAAAATTTGCTTAACTTGATAAGAATCATTTGAACTTTTATAAAAACTCACGTCTACCATGAGTACAAATATAAAATGTGACTACTTCTTATGAATTGTAGGGATGTTGGGGTGATGAGACTTGTGAACATCATATGCAATTTAGAAACCATGATTATGTACACCTTTAGCGAAAATTGTTTACAATGTGAGTCTTTTGTATCAAATTATCTCATATTCAGTTTTATTAATTCAAGTTTTGATCGGGAAGAAAATGTTGATAGGATCACACATGAAATGGTTAACTTATTTAAATGTTCTTAAATTAGCTAATATTTCACTTTACAATATGTTAGTACAATCAATCTCGAGTTCTCGACATTTTTTTTCTTTGCAATCTAAAGACTTGGTTCCTCAGGGTTTAAAAACCTTTGATGCGTTCAAATGATCCCAACCTAAAAGATAAAATGTAATATTCAATATTGTCACATGTAAGTACATATCTCTGGCTTAAAAAATGTGAACACCTAAATTTAGCAAAAAAGTATAAAACTTCTTCATGAAAAGATAATTGTGACAAAATTTTCATCATTACAACAAATCCATTGTATCTTTTTCCTTGCAGTTAGGGAAAAAAATGTGAACACCTAAAATTAGAATAAAATTACTTTGTGCATCATAGAAGGATAAATGTGATCGGATTTTGCGTTGTTGCTTCAATATACATGTGATCATCACATCAGCATAGATTAAATACATTCTTTTTATCAATTCTAATTTTTTGAGTGGAAGATAAATGTGATATGCTCACATGTAAATAGTATCTTTTGTTTTTCAGTTAAAAAGGGTATTTCAAAAAACGTGAGCATCTAAAATTAGCAATGTATGCATATAAATGTGATAGCATTTGCATCATTACAACAATATACATGTGATCATGAAACTTAAGTGTGAGACTACACCATGTACGGAGTATATAAATTGCTTGATCTGACTTCTAATTCTCAAATTCATCTTTTACAATATCATTCAAGTTTTTTTTTTCTAAATCTTTGCGGTTCTGAAAAAATCCCATAATGTTGACCATGATCATGCGAACTCTTGTTCTCGTACTTGTATTTGTACCTCATTTGACTCAAGCAGCAAGAGTTCAAAAGTTTGATCATGTTGATAGTGCAATGTTTGTATCAGGTGATCCGCCAATATTATTTCCACCACGTGTTTCGCCAATGCATATACTTGGTGAGGAACTAACACTGGCAGCGCGAACACATGGTGAGGAGTCATCGCCAGCAGCACGTCCACATGGTGACGAGCCAATATTATTTCCACCACCTCCTTTGCTAATTTTTCCTCCAAGGGTTTCGCCAATGCATATACTTGGCGAAGAACTAACACCGGCAAAACATCCAGATGGTGTGGGACCATCACCAGCACCTCATAGGAGCCATTAACTCAAGGTTTTGAAACCCGGGTCGACCCGGCCGGTCGAACCGGTTGGACCGGAACCCGGTCAAAAAACGGGTCAAAACAACCCGGGTTTCAAAAACCGGGTCAACCGGTGTGACCCGCCGGGTTTTGAGTGACCCGGTTCAACCCGGGTTTTGATTTAATTTAAATTTTGACTCTTTTTTATTTATTTGTCATTATTAAGGTGTTATTTTTGTTTGATATGACTTTCTTATGATGTTTATTCACTCATATTTGTGCGTAAAATCGATTTTTGAAAATGTGCGTAAAACCGGGTCTAACCCGGGTTGACCCGGTGACCCGGCCGGGTCGATCCCAAACCCGGGTTTCAAAACATTGCATTAACTTCCTAGTGGGTGGTCCCATTATAAAATAAACAAACCTGTGTACTGTTGGTTTAGGCTATCCCCTGACAACATATCCTCTAGTTTTACCTTATATTTTGGTATTTAGATGACATGGTTCTTTTCATTTACTTGAAAATAATATCATAATATCTATAACTTTATGAAGAATTCTTGTGAAAAGGTTACTTAGCTTTAGCTATTTATCCAAATCGGAACATCAAACAAAAGTATGTTATTATTCATTAACATTGGGCCATTGAATAATGACATAGTTGATCCAATCCTGATGATACTTTGTTCTCACAAATTTAGCTACAAAACATATAAGAGATTATAAAATGAGTACAAATATAAAATGTGACTACTTCTTATGAATTGTAGGGATGATGGGGTGATGAGACTTGCGAACATCATATGCAATTTAGAAACCATGATTATGTACACCTTTAGCGAAAATTGCGTACAATGTTAGTCTTTTGTATCAAATAACAAGTTATAATGCGGCGGGTTTTTTTTAATTTCTTTAATCATATATTTTTATTTATTAAAAAACAAATAATTTAATCTTTGTTTTGTTTGATTTATGATGTTTAATTATAGTTTTTTATTATAAAAGATAATTATTTAAAAATTTTAATTCTATTATTAATTGTATCTTATCTATATTTTTTGTATTTATCATCTACTTGTGTTAATTGTATCTTATCTATATTTTTTGTATTTATCTTCTACTTGTGTTATGGATAAATATAAAATGTTACCTAATAAGAAAATAATCTTTTTTTTAAATACGTTTATTACTAAATAAGATATGAATCGATTTTTTTGAAATGAAAAATTCCCGATAGGGGTTTTGATTGGTCCTAAACGGTCAACTAAGTTTCCCAGGTAATGGTCAACCTAGTCAAACGTCTAAAACCAACTAACCAAGGAGTACAGTGTATTCCCGGGTCGTTATGTCCCAACGAGGTAGCAATTGTATTCAAAAACGTTTTAAAGTGATCGGGTGATTTAACAGGAGGATCAGAAATTTGATTTGAGTGATTATACTACAAGATTATGATTGAAAATAACTCATAAACACTATTGGAGCAATTACTGATGATCAGATTATCTAGAAACGTAAGTTAACCTAAAAACGCGCGTTTGAATTAAAAATAATGCGAACGCGCAAAATAAAAAGTGAAACGAGAGCAAATAAAGTCCTACGAACGTGAAAATTATATTTTTATAGTCCTAATAACTTAAGAAAAATTTTAGAAAAAGAAAAATAATTTTTACACTATTTAATTAATTACTATTAATTAATTACTAATTTCTAATTACTTTTTAATTAACTAAATTACACTAATTATTAATTAATTATGAAATTTAACTAGAAAAATGAAAATTAAATTTAGAAAAATCTAAAATATTATAAAACTATTTTTAAAACAGAAAACCTAATTTTTCTACTTTTTAATTATTTAATATTAATTAAAACTAATTATTTAATTAATTTAAACTAAAATAAATTATAAAAAATACCAAATGAACTAGGAAAAATCTGGAAAAATTACTAAAATTATTTTAACTAAAAAGAAGCCTAAAAAAAATTTAAAAATGAAAAGTGCTTATAAATAAGCAGAAAATAAGCCAAAATGGCTTAAATAGAAGCTATTACTTTATTTATTTTTGTCTTTTTCTTAATTTTCTTTTACACAACTGTTTAACAACTGAAAATAGGTAACTTTTATGAAGACAATTTTCTTGGAGCTTAAAAATAAGTTGTGTACACTCACAAGTGCATAACAGTTAAGCTTTTTAGCTTATTAGGATTTTGTGGAATCTTGAAATAGCTACCAAATGATGTCTAAAGTTCAAATAAGCTACAAACAGATGTGATACAACTTGAAATAAGCAAAACAATCAAAAACAAACACAAGAATAAGCTGCCAAAACCAAATGAGTACTAAGCAACCACCCAGACCAAAACAGGCTTTGAACAAGGGTTTTATGGATCTCTGTGGGGTCCACAGAGATGAGAATGAGTCTAATTGGAACTTGGTTCTCAAAGTTGACCAAGTCAACCTTAAAATAAGCCAATAAGCTTACCCAATGGCTTATTAAGGAACTCTAGGAGGACCCCTGAACTTGAGTCCCAAATCTGAATGGTCAGTGTAAATGTTAAGAACGGGCCACCAAGGTAAGTCAAATAAGCTGAGGGCAACTATGCTAGGGACCAAAATGAGCTAAGTTCTGAACAAGTGGCTAGTTGAGGTACTTAAAAAGCCAAGATTTACATACAGGGGCCCAATAATAAGCTAATGGGGAGGTATGGAAGTTGGGTCAGTGGGGCAGAAGTGGTGGTGCAGGGGAGAGGCTTTCCCTGCAGCCTCAAACAAACATAAGCACAAGCTTAATAAAAATTAGCAAAAATAAGGTGATCACAAATTATTGTAGTCTAGGTGGAATGCTTCTACTACAATAAATTTCATGGCATGATTCCAAGTACAAAATTCTACAAAAATCTCACAAAAAGTGGGATTCTGCACAATTGCAAGTTTTGACTTTTCTAATTATGAACCACAGTTGACTTAGTTGAGATTTACTTGGCTCAAACTGATTGTGGATGATGTTCTGAACCTATATGCACCCAAATCTTTCAAACTTAACTACCTTTGAATTGAAATTCAAGGTTTGAGGTTTCAAATCTCCAACAGTGAACTGACACAAAATGTAAGAGAGATTTTTGACTTTTGCTTCTAAAACTTCCAATGTTAAGGCTGATCTGAACTATGTTGATACTAAGGAAAAGGTTTCAACAAATATTGACAGCTACAAAGCTCAGGGGCTCAGTTACTTAACTAAATCCAAACACCCCTTTAGGCAGACCCTATGAGCTTAACTTGAGCAAGTATGAATTACAAACTACAAATCCACAAACTCAGTTCAAACTTTGACCAATTATACCAACTAGAAGTCAAAGATACAGATTCAACTAAGTGCTAATCTCTTAATCATGATTATGCATTAGTTGCTTAGTTTCACATGAACAAGAAATTTGGTTATGAACAAACGACTACACAGCTTCTACATTCACTCACATAAGTTTACATATGCATGAGGTGAGTCTACTTAAGCATACAAACACAACTGCTACCAACATCTAACCATTGCTACCCAGGTTGTTTTTTTTTTCTAAATTTTAGCTAACAAAACAACACCACTGAATTCCTAGGTACACCACAGATTATAAAGGCTAAAGATAAGCATACCAAGTATTAGATTAATACAAATTAAGCATAGTAACTAAGCTACAGGCATTGATATAGTGAGAGCAAGAATTTACTAAACACTTACAATAAGCAATCCTGCTCAGCCATTAAGAACCAAGTATCAAAGTAACCACCTACTATTCCCCATGGAATTCTAATATACCCAATGCCATCCAATTTTTCTTCTCTGCTTCTTTTTTTGTTGTTTTATTTATTTCTTTTTTTTTATATTTTTTAAGGGAACTGAAATTAAAATCAAAGCTTGAATTCTTGAAATAGAACTTACATTAATAATGGAAAAATAACATTACCACTGAGACTTGATTTTAAATAAAAATTACAATGCTTAAGAAATTAAATTAATACTAAAAACTCTAACTTCTTTCTTCACTGCCTCTCTCCTTCCTTTTATAGCTCCAATTAGGGTTTCATATGGTCTTGGACTCTTCCCACCTCTGCTCTTGAACCATTGGATCAAATGAATCAATCTTGGCCTTTGAAAGTTTTTGGCGCCCAATTGGATTTTAACGTTTTCTTGAATTATTGAGGCCAGGGAGGTATTTTTGGACTGATGCATTTGGAATGTGATGCAAGGGGGGGGGGAAGATATGATGATGGAGTGTGGAGTGAGTGGTGGCAGAGTGAAGGTGATGATGGTGTTTGGGGGTTGCAGACCTAGGGGGTGAGGTGGAGAGGTCAAAGAGTTTGACCGGGTTTTTGATATTAAAAGATGAAGGGGAGTGGGCTGGTGATTGGTTTTGGGCTTGGAAGTGAGTAGTGGGCTGGGGGAGTTATAAGGGTGTTGGATTTGGACTGGCTGGTTTTGTTTATGTTTGGTTTTAATAACAGCCAAAGTCCATTAGGTATTATAGTAAACACAAGGACCTTTTTTGTAATTTTTAGAAAGTTGGGGGGGTGAAGTGTATTATTCCCAAAATATTCCAAGTACCAAACTTGCCATGTCAAAATATCCCAAGGACCAATATTGCATTTTTCCCTTTTTCAAATTCCCGGGGATTAAAATTGTAAATTCTCAAACTTGAAGGACTAAACTTGTAAATCCTTCAAATTATACCACCAAGGACCTATTGTGATAACTTATGACTTTTCAAGGACCAAAGTTGACTTTTTCTCTCAAAACATTCCACCAGGGACCAAAATTGCCAATTTAAAAACTGCAGGGACCAAATGTGTAATTTTGGATTTTGAGGGGTAAAAGTGTAATTTTCTCAAAATTTTTCACCCAAGGACTTATTTTGACAATTTTTTTGACTTGGGTTGACTTTTCTTTCATTTTAAACTTCCAGGGACTAGTTTTGTCAATGTTTGAAACTTGAGGGCCTTAAACTGCCAATTGTGCAAACTTTGTTCGTTTTTTCATTTGTTTTTAAAAATTTTGCATCTAAGACATATAAAACACACTTTTGGGATAAATTGTGTATTTTGATGCGTATTTGAGTGTTTTTTGATGTTTTGGCAGTTCAGATACTATAAAAATGATGAGTATTTACACACTAATCAGGTTTTGTTTTATTATATAAAAGATTTCATATCCAGTTTTATTAATTCAAGTTTTGATCGGGAAGAAAATGTTGATAGGATCACACATGAAATGGTTAACTTGTTTAAATGTTCTTAAATTAGCTAATATGTCACTTTACAATATGTTAGTACAATCAATCTGGAGTTCCCAGACATTTTTTTTCTTTGCAATCTAAAAGACTTGGTTCCTGAGGGTTTAAAAACCTTTGATGCTTTCAAATGATCCCAACCTAAAAGATAAAATGTGATATTGTCACATGTAAGTACATATCTCTGGCTTAAAAAATGTGAACACCTAAATTTAGCAAAAAGGTATGTAACTTATTCATGAAAAGATAAATGTGAAAACGATAAATGTGACAAAATTTGCATCATCACAACAAATGCATTGTATCTTTTTTCTTGCGGTTAGAAAAAAATAATAATAATAATAAATAAAAATGTGAACACCTAAAATTAGAATAAAATTACTTTGTGCATCATAGAATGATAAATGTGATCGGATTTTGCGTTGTTGCATCAATATACATGTGATCATCACATCAGTATAGATTAAATACATTCTTTTTATCAATTCTAATTTTTTGAGTGGAAGATAAATGTGATATGCTCACATGTAAATTAAGACGTATCTTTTGTTTTTCAGTCGAAAAGGGTATTTCAAAAAATGTGAGCATCTAAAATTAGCAATGCATGCAGATAAATGTGATAGGATTTGCATCATTACAACAATATACATGTGATCATGAAACTTAAGTGTGAGACTACACCATGTATATAAATTGCTTGATCTGACTTCTAATTCTCACAATTCATCTTTTACAATATCATTCAAGCATTTTTGTTTAAGCTTAAAAAATCCCATCATGTTGAAGATGATCATGCGAACTCTTGTTCTAGTACTTTTATTTGTACCTCATTTGACTCAAGCAGCAAGAGTTCAAAAGTTTGATCAAGTTAACGATCTAATTTTTCCACCACATGTGTCGCCAATGCATATACTTGGTGAGGAACTAACACCAGCAGCAAGACCACATGGTGAGGAGGCATCACCAACAGCATATGGTGAGGATTCACGGCCAGTGCCAGCAGCACGCCCACATGGCGAGGAGTCACAGCCAATGCCAGCAGCACGCCCACATGGTGAGGAGCCATTAACTTCCTAGCGGGTTGTCCCATTATAAAATAAGCAAACCTGTGTACTGTTGGTTTAGGCTATCCCCTGCCAGCATCTTTACCTTTATGAAATAATATATTGCTGTTTTTAGCTTAAACAATTAATGTGTTATGGCTAAATTTTGTCTTTGGTTTTTTTTTAAGGTTTTGAACTAATAATGTTTTTAAGTTTCACCTAGTATTGGCTGGTTTTACCCTATATTTTGGTATTTAGATAAACATGGTTCTTTTCATTTACATGAAATTAATATATGACAAGATCGATAACTTTATGAAGAATAATTTTGATTATGATTCTTATTGAAATGCATGTTCGGTATGAATCTGTTCGTGAATAGGTTAGTTAACTATATAACCAAATCGGAACATTGACAAAAGTATGTTATTATTCATTAACATTAGGCCATTAAATAATGACAAAGTTGATCAAATCCTGATGATACTTTGTTCTTGCAAAGTTAGCTTCAGAACATATAAAAGATTTTTGAACTTGAAACTGTTACTTGGGATCAATACATCCACGTCTTCTCTTCTATGAAAAGTAAAATTTGATACCAGTTGGCTCTTGTGCTGAGAAATTAAATAGTAAGAGATCTAAAGTCTGGATTCTGGAAGACATTCCTCCTGCGACCACAATCGTCTCACCCGTTATATATGAAGCTTCATCAGATGCTAAGAAAGCAGTTGCTGCTGCAATCTCTTCTGGTGTCCCAAGTCTCTTGAGCAGTGTCTTTTCTTCAATAGCATTTCTCTTCAAAACAATCATTACAGAAACCTATTCTTTTAGTTAATGCTTCATACATAAACTAGTATTATAAATTAAATGGATAACAAAAAATACATGTGGGCTCGACTCATTTGAGTTGATGGACTAAGTTAAGGTTGCATATGTTCAGGCTTGAACTCGGTTTGTAAAGTCAAATCACCTAGCTTGGCGACTTATGGTCATATACTCGAGCATGCCTTTTGAAAATCTGAATCATAAGCTCTTATAGGGTGGTCCTATATTTTTAGTTTATTATAAAACAGCTCTATTTAAATTTTAGATTTGCAATATGTATATATTATAAGAACATATTTATCCTTTCTACATCGAATCATACACTTGAGCAGAAGAAACTTACAAGCGTGTCATTATCGGTGATGAAACCTACAAAATGTGTTAGTACAATCCCCGGTGCAACACAGTTGACACGAGTATGTGGGGCCATCTCAGTGGCAAGTGCCAACTGCAATAGAGAATGTTCTACTTAATTAACTCGTTAAACATTGGAGGTCTATTCTTTTTCGTCCTTTTTAACATTTCCATGTCAAACATGGTATCTAGAAAAGCGATTATATGGTGACAGATGTTGTATGGGCCTGCGCATATCTAAGCAGCACTGAAAATAAGAATATGAAATTTGCGTGCAGGATTATACCTTGGTAAGACCAAGAAGAGCAGTCTTTGTGACGCCATACATAGCCATGGAAGATGGAGGTTGGAAAGCAGTAAGAGAAGAAATGAAAACAATCGATGAACTTTTGGACACATTTGAAAAGCGAAAATACACTTATGAATTACAGCACAACTTTATTCCTGGGCAAGAGAATGCCGTTTGACTTTTCATTCAAACTCATTCACTGTAGTTTGGAAATTCAAAAAGGATATGAAATTATGAACAACTTCAACTCCTTAGTTTTTCCATTTACATTATCTGCCACATCTGAAATGTCCCGGATTGATTTGAACTTGGTGATGGGTCTCTTTAAACTAAAAGTCAAACCTTACTTGGCTGAAATTCAAAAATACTTCAATGTCCGGGGGTGTTATAATGTGCATTTTAATCAGTTATTGCAGCTTGAAGTCACAATATTAATATTGAGTGTTTGAAACAGATTGTGATCATGATTAATTTCGGTTCAAAACAGATTGTATATTGACTAATGTTAAGAACCCCTTTGACAGTAAATTGTTATAACCAAATATTTGAAATGATGTTAATGGGCAAAGATAGAAAAGGGGGTAACCTGTTTGCGAGAGGAAATGACAACAGAGGCACCTTCAAGGGCAAGCCTTTGGGCAATAGCAAAACCGATACCTTGAGTTGAAGCTGTTACTATTGCTACCTTCCCTTCAAATCTTCTTCCAATCTTACGATTTCGAATCCATTTTCTTTTTTATCAAACACCAAACTTTTTAATGTTGCACTTTATAATTAACCAACAGATTATGAAAGTTGTGTCGGCATATACATATTGACTGCTTTCAGTTCTGGACTTCTCTTGGCCATTTTCAAAACTGTACTTCTCTAGTTCTCTTGGCCACTTTCAATTTTTTTTCAGGACTTTTTTCTCTTGGCCGGTCCAAACTGTACTTCTCTTGGCCATTTTCAAACCCTTTTTTTTTTTTATTACGGAGTATTATTATTTCTATGCTTATAACTCGTCCCAAATATATAGAGCTAGAACAAAGATGTAGTTTCACATGGTATTTCAAATCAAGGACTAATCACAAAAACGGCCAAACTTTAAGCATTCTCGATTACCAAATATTTGGATGAACAAAGGTTTTTGTTTCGATACAAAGAATTAAAAACCACAAATAGACAATGGATAAGAAATCCACCATAGCAAAGTTCATCTCAGTAACAAAGCTATTTTTATTCATAAGGATTCTTGAAGTTTTTCAAGAGGTCTGGAATGTCATATCCGAGCATGTCATCCACAGCTTGAATCATCTTTGGCTTCAGTTTCTCAAACTTATCGATGTTGTAAGCACCAAGAACTTGCCTAAAATGCTCCACATCAGGGAAATCACCGGGTGGCAAATGAAACTCCTTTTGGACCTAAATTTTTTCAAACATTTAAAAGTAGCTTTAGGTACCATTCTTTCAACCATTCAATATTTCTTATCAAGTGTTTAATATAAAAATGCAATTATTTGACGAGAAGATAGTGGTAAACCATATAACCAAATTTATGGTTCCAAACCGTAGTATGAATGAAGCCACCACATTATGACGAGAAGATACTGGATAATGAAAGTTAATATGAATGAAGCCGTGATTTGGAAGTTTTTTGGCATAAGAATCAAACTAAAAAGCTTTTGATTAATTTGCTGCAAAAGAAGGATTTTTCTGTTTTGAGTATTTCAGACAAAGAGAGAAGAATAAAAACCTTGGCAAATACATCTTCAAGATTTTTCATGAGCTTCTGCTGAGCTTTAGATTTACCCATCACAGCAGGCATCTCTTTCTTCAACTGGCTTATTATGTAGGCATGTATCTTCGCAGCTCGCGCACGTTTGACAAATTCATTGATCTAACAGATATAGTTTCTTTTTAGATTTTAATCAAATCACAGAAAAATAATTAAAAATAAGGCAAACATACCCGGCGATCACAAGCCTTTTTTGGAATGTCGATCAAGTCTACAAGAAGGTCATCTTGTTCTTTCTCAAAGAGCTCCTTGCCCATGGAGTCAAGTGATTCTTCCTTGATTGGTTTGTCATTAAATGAACTGAAGACATGACAAAATCAGCAGTAGAAAACAGGAAAGAAAGACTTAACAGCATTTTAGGATAAAACTTTTTAAACAATACTCCATCCCATGAAAAGTGCGGTATTATAGAAACAAAGAACACAATCAGACTACTAACCAAATGTTATAATTACACGTTGTCCTACTCTGACTTTTAATATCAAGCTAGCAATTCTACAATCTTAAAAAATCATAATCAGGATATGCGAAGGATTTGCTTACCCAATGTAGACACGCGCCACTTCAGGTGTGTTAAGTACTTTTCCAAGTGACCACATCAATGCACCGTATACTCGCATCAACTTCAAAGATAAAGGAAGAATGTTAAACATTCACATCAAAAATCAAACGCATCAGCGGATCAGAATGTGAGGACCTAAATTAAACTGTGCAGAAAAGAGAAATACATATTTGCTTGAATCTTACTTGTTGAGTATCAACTTGATCTGCCTTGTTAAGAACAACACGGATCTTATCATCCTGACCGCGTAAAGACGATATCACGCGCTTGAATTCATCACTTATATCAAGCTTATGTGGGTCAAAGAGGAGGAGAATAAGATCACATTTTTCTGCAAACCACTTTATCACACCAGTGAAGTCATAACTTCTTTCTGTGCGTTGCTTCTCTCCGGATAGAACTCCCGGAGTGTCAACAAATGTGATATGCTCCAAAAGCTGGACACGTGTTTGAAATGTGCGGTTAAATTGATGAATACACTTTGAAAACAATGATAAATGATCTATGAAACCCGTATTATGAGCTTACAGGATGTGGCATTTGAGAACATTCAAACTTTGAGAGGAATGCGCCTCCAAAAGTAGTGAGGGCATTGAAAGGCATATCTGCTTGCACAGCAATAGTGTTTCCAGGTACACTTCTCTCATCAGGTCCACCCTACACAGTATAAACAAGTATAACGAAGGATTCGTGCAACGATAGATACAAATTGGAGCAAACCACTAGCATAAGACCGATATATGCAATTTAACAAACAAAATAGATGATGTTACCATAACAACAATAAATCTGTCTGTTGTAGGCTCTGGTCCAATGTGAGCTCCTGTCCACGCAAAAGAACGATTTTAGAGTAAATCTTGTCCAAAATGTGAAAAGGGTGTGCATCAGCTAAATTGCAGTAAATAGCTTTTAAAACGTAGCTGACCTGGGTAGTTGCTTTTGAGAAGATGCTTAATAAATGTTGTCTTTCCAGTTGAGTACTGACCGAGAAGCATCACCATAGGTTTTGCATCAAAGTCACTGGTTGTCTGCATATAATGATGAAACAATTATAACATATTTGTGAAAAACGACAGAGGATTGTAGATGTGGCCAAGTGGGATGTAGATAAAAGTAACTAAACCCAGAGTAGAACAAAAAAGAGACTTGAAATGAACTATAACAAACCAAAAGTAGAATCATTTTACAGTTCTCTCACCAATAAAGGAGATGCAAAATCATTGTAACGGTAAGCAACTTCCAATGGCTTTAGCTTTTCATTATACAATCTCTTCAATCCATCAATTATAGAAGTGACTTTACCAAGTGATGTGTGACAAGAGGTCTGGAAGGAAAAAAAACGACGTCAACTACTAAAATTCATATAAACTTGTAAAAGCAAATCAAAGATCAGAATAAAGCAATCTACAAGTGACGAAACCTACCTTCTTACTGAGCCTTGTAGTAAATAAACTCATTGGCGACACATGTTGAACTGCCAAAATACCTGCATATTATTGAACCAAATGACATAATGAGAAATGATTTATATGTAGTTACAAAGAGAACGTGTGAGTGGTACCAACCATTTGTTTCGAGGACACCATTGTTTCTTGAACCCCTATGCTTCTGACTCTGAGGAGGAGAAATGATAAATATTAGAATAAGAAATATTTCATAACATGAACGATAACTATCAATACAGAAATGGATCCTTACCAGCAGAATTGAATCCAAACCTTCCATCTCCGGTGGTTCCAAAAGCTCCACATCAGCTATTAAACACAAATCAACAATGATATCAAGTATCAATAGGAACATCCATGAGGCAAAGATCAATATTTCAACAAACAATATGATCTCAACAGCCACTACAGTATGAAGTAAGAAATACTAAAAACTATAAACAGGTTCACGTACATGCAGATTTCAGTAAATTGGAGTTCAATTCATGTCCTGCTTGTGCCAAAGAGAGGAGCTGATACAAGGAAAAGGAACACTGTTAGACTTTATTAAGAATGTCAGTATTGCAAAAAGGAAGAGAAACCGGACATACCTGCATAGCAATGATGAACTCTTTAAATCCTAGATATCCTTGACGCTTAGAATCAGCAATTGCCCAAACCTTCAAAAAGTACAAAAACAGCTATCAAAACCGCAATCTTCAAATTTGAAAGAAACCATTTTCTCTATATAGCAATATTTGGTGGACATAAACCAAAACACTCATCCATCCAAATATGACGACACCATTAATAATAGATTGCGGTAACCGACATGTTTTAGTTATGGTACCTCTTGATAGAAAATGAAAGTGACAATTAACTATATTATATCCCAATTTCAACATATACTCACGCTATACACAAAGTTACGCCACATGAGCAACTGATAACAATCCCAATTGTTTCGGCTGACTAATGTGGTTTTCAGCTTAAGCAATTGACTCTTAGAATCAGCAATTGCCCAAACCGCAATCTTCAAATTTGAAAGAAACCATTTTCTCTAGATAGCGATATTTGGTGGACACAAACCAAAACACTCATCCATCCAAATTTGACGACAACCTTAACCGATTGCGTTAACGGACATGTTCTGGTTAAAGCACCTCTTGAAAGAACATAAAAGTGACAACTAAATATATTATATCCCAACTTTAAGAATCCCAAACATCAAAACATGTAACATAATGGAACAATTCTGTATGAATGGCAGTTGGTAGCAAACATAGGGGGTGTTTGTTATGGCTAACGTGGTTTTCAGCTTAAGCTCACTTTTTGTGGCTTATTTTGAAAATTTTTATAAGCTTCTTGTAAAAATAAGCACATATAGGCGGAAAAGCACATAAGGCCGCTATGTAAGGCGAAACAAAGACCCCCTAGTCTTGGGCAATAGCTACATTTGTAAAAAATGTAAATTCAGAAAGTCATATGAAAATTATTTGTTTCGGCTTATATAAGTAGATTACGACATAAACATGTGTTATTTAAATACAAAATTGAAACTAGAATCGAAAGGTAAATGAGAAATGACCTGCTTGAGCTGGGATTTATCGAGATTAGAGAGGACGAAGAACTTGGTAGCGTCGTCTCCGGTTATTCGACCATCTCCATCTGTATTTGAATTATTAGTTAAAATAAATTATGTATGAATGAATGGAAATGGAAATGAAATGAAAATGGGGGACCTGAGTCGGCGTAGTTGAACCACTGCTGATAGATTTTCTGATGGTCTTTCGAACAAACACCCATAGTTCCTCCTCCTCCTCCTGTTGTTGTTGATGGTGTTACTATCACCATAAGATTGCTTTTTGAGTTTTTTTTTATACTTTTATTAGTTGATTGATTTCAGGAGAAAAGATAAGAAGAATAAAGGGGTTTTGCAAAATTTGAATTTCAGCATATTGCGCTTTCTGTTGTTTTTTTTGTACTATAATACGACGTCGTTGTGATTTTTGAATCCTTTTTTTTTTTTTTTTTTTTTTTTTTTTTTGAAATATTTCATTTATTAATGCATTTCTTTCAAAATTCCTCACTACTTCTTGTTTTGTTTTAGCTCCAAATAGTTTTAAATGTGTAAACAACAACAACAACAATTCCTAATTCTTTTGGAGCGAAATATGACAGTCACACTCTTACCCAAGGGTAAAGAGACTGCTTCACAAAGACCTTTGACACGTCTGTGTGTGTGAGCAAATAGTTTACGTGTGATGTGTGTTAGGCTGAAAAAATAGTTTTGTCAACTTAAATATTATTATAACAAATCAAAAGAGTTTTAAAAAGTTATGATGAGCTGATGACATTTATTAGTGCATAAGATAAAAAATCATGCTACCTTTTTATAATTGTATGTAATTTAAAAGTACACATTTTATTTGGGATCAAATATTTACTTTGTTAACATGTAAATTATCCAACAATCTTTATCATACAAAAGTTTACTCTTATCTATCTTTTTAGCTTGTTTGAATTTTCAACTACTTGCGCAAAATGTTACATACTTCATACCAGTACTATCCTTTTATTAATGAACAAGTATGCTAAAAACAAATTTTACTACTGACACATAATTTTACAATAGATACTATGAATTTGATTTGAAATGAGACATCAAGAGTGACGGACCCAGGATTTCTGAGAGGGTGTTGCACCAAAAACATTTTATGTCTATAAATACTAAAGTTGTCTGATAAAGAATTTATTAGGTAAAAATGGTTGTTGCACGACCCCAAAAAAACATATTTTATAAAAAAAAAATACACTTTATACCTAAAAGTGGGTGTGGCCCGTGCCACACCCGGCTCCCATGTGGGTCCGTCCATCAAATATTTAGAAGAAACTTATTATTGTATATTTTAGATTAGATGTTCATTCAAAACTAAATACGAAGTGGCAAAGATGAAAATATGAAGAACTACGCTCGTTGAAATTCAAATAACTTCGATAGGATTTGGAGCGTCTAATTTGAATTATCGATAGTTTTCCAAGTCAAATTGGTGGTGCCCACTATTTTTGTATTCTAATTACTAGTATTAACAA